>PVHY01017235.1:0-31924 GCA_004024945.1 Uropsilus gracilis
TCTGTGATGGGCTTCTGTACCATGTGAAATAATTTGGATTCTTCTGTAGGTATTGACATTTTTTTAAAAAAGACATCTAAATGCTGTCCCTGAAGAGCTAAGCTTGACACAGGGTTGTAGCAGGAGTGACATGTCTCCTTTTCCCAAAGAATGTGACAAGATGGGAACTCACGCATGAAAGGAGATCCAGGCTAAATGCTCAGTCCCAGAGGTACCCCAAAGGAGGGATGGTGTGACTTGCCCAAGAGGATGTGGCCAGACAAGTCCCCAGCATCCCAACCCCAGTCCGGCAGAAGTCCCAAGGTCACCCCTTGCTTTTTAGCAGGGCCTGACATTGACTGCTCATTCTTAAACATAGCTAGGAGGGTATAATGGACTCCCAAGTGTTTTCCATAGACCCATAGTGTCTACACTGTGGAGGATTTGAGCCTCAGCTGCTGTGGGAAGTGGAATGAAACTGTGCTTCTGTTTCTGCATCCCCAAAATGAAGATGACAAAGACAGCCCTGAGGGAGGGGTGTTATCAGGATTGCATTGAACCACACACAGAAAACATCTGGGGTCAGTGGCAAAGATAGATATTAACAGGCCTATTTTTCCTTGCTGACTTCTCCTTCCTGCTTTCTCCCCACTCACAGGCCAAAGGAGGTGCAATGGATGCTAGACAGTTGCCAAGAAGGAACAACCACCCAAACAATCACCCAAAATAGGTGATCTTTGGATCACCTAGGGCTACCTAGGGCTATGTTGGTGACTATCTCTAAGAGAGAAATGTGCTCCTGCCTTAAAGATGCTATGACAGTTGTGCAGAGTCTGTGAGTTGTTTACCCATTATTCAAACCCTCATTTTTCTGTCTTAATAGGAGGCAAATTTTTTTTGGGGGGGTGGGAGTAACAATATGCCAATCTCTGCAGTTGTATCATGATAGGGTTGAGACAATCTGGCCACGTCACCCAGTCTTAACCAATGAGACCTAAGCAGAAGCCTTTTGCCTTTTTGACAAATGAGGTCATTGCCTCTGCCATCATTTTTCAGCTTTGAGTTGAAAAAGTGATGGCTGGAGCTGTGGCAACCACAGTGTGATCATGAGTAAGTGGTCAAAACACTCAGAGACAGCGATCCTGATATAATTGAGCCACTCAACCAACACCACAAGTTTAAAATGTGTTTAGTCATGGTAAGGGTTTTGGTTAAATATAGTGTCAGAGGTAATCCTGACGGGTTGAGCAGAAGTGATCAGAGACGGGCTATCGATCAGATCAGATTGGGTCTAGGGTCAGTTGCTGGGCTGGTTCAGCAACTGAACTCAGTTCCTGGCAGTGAGACAAGAACTGAACCCCCTTTGCTAAGCTAGAAACAAGACAACAGCTTGTTGGAGGCAGAAGTATCTCCATCCAGTTTGGCAAGATGGGGCATGTTGGGGCCAGAGGAATGTGTCTCTAGGAGGAGCAAAAAAGGTCTGCAGCCTCCTGATGATGACAGATCCAGGGTTCTCACTCTACTGCACACCCTGGCCCCTGTGTGAGGTCTCGTTCTTATACCCTTCTCATTTTGTTCATTTGCTGCTCAGAACAAGGTAGAGAGCTGATAGGACAGCAGCCAACTTAAAGCCCCATGGGGCTGCATCCCATGGCCTCCCTCCCCAGCCACCCCACTCATGCAGACACTCTCAGCGAGTGACTGAGGGCGGGAATGAGCGGGTCCTGCAGACTCCGTCCTCCTCCTACCTGTGCTAATCCATAATAATTTCTATTTGACTTCAGAATGCATTATGTGTACTGAATTCTGCAAATTTACCTTCCTAATTATGTTCTTCTTTAGCTAACAGAAATTACTTTGAACAGATTGAGTGATGGTGAGGGGGAAGTTTGCTAGGTGTGAGGACCATTCAGTAGATAATCCATATGTTGGCAGTCAAGAGTTGTCTAGATCAGAAAGATCAACTAGAGTGATAATTGAAGCCGAGAGAGAGAGAGAGAGAGAGAGAGAGAGAGAGAGAGCGAGAGAGAGAGAGTCTGAACATGCACCAATGTCCTGCTACTCAATTAGTCAATCCATGGAAAATGATTTTACTGAAGATACTACCTACCAGCACAGCCTCAACCTCAACCTTCTGATCTGTAACTGTATGAGCGCTGCATGGTCATACACAGCTTCAAAGACGCAGCAGAGAGTTAAATTACACCTAACCTTGCTCAGATATCAGGGTCAGGGCCAAGGACTTCCAGGGAATCTGCATTGTCCTGCTGTCTGCCCACTACATAAAAGAAAGAAAGGATGGGTGGATGGGTGATGGATGAACTCATTATACCATAGTTTCCCAGTCTCAAATCTTCACCAGTTATCAATGGATAATTGCCATTGATCAACTCTTGTGCATTTCATCCACCTGATTAATCTTCCTATTGGCTGGGTCTGGGGTCTTGGACCTTGATTAGTGGACTCCACTATCTCTTGGAAAGAATCCCAAACCTAACCCAGATAGGGATTCTTAGCTCTGTGTGCCTGGAGCCGGGATGCCTGATTTTTGGACTTGTTTTAATGTTTCAAACCCTGTGTCTTTAAGCTAAAGGTTACCCCCAAACCCATACACACACTGAGACATTAAATACAAATGAACCACTGGCTCTGTCATCCCCTGTATCAGCCCCCAGATTGATTCCACGCTGCTGGCCGTGATCTCATGGTTCCCTCTTGACCAATGGGTTGCACTTGACTTCCTAACCCGCAATTGTGTCACCGAGCTATGCCTTCCCTCCTCAATGAAGGTCCATGAGAATCCCTTTGATTACATCACCCTTGGCTGCTCTGAGTTAATGCTTGGCCAGATCCAGCACCCTGTGTCCACAGCATCTAACAGCCCTTCCTCTCCTAGGTCTGTCTGGCCTCAGGACCTAAACCAGGATGTCCATCAATAGTGGATCTCTAACTTGTGGATCACCAGCCTTCCCTGATCTCTCTTGGCAGCTTTCATTCACTGAACACTTATCAAACACCTACTATGTGCCAGGCACTGTGCCAAGCTATAGGGATTTAAGGGCCGCCTAGAGGCACACAGTCGAGACACTGGAAGCCCTCAGAGACAGACAGGCAATCACAACGCGGTATGTTACAAGCCAGAAGCACCAGAACAACAGAAGCACCAGAGTTCTGGGAAATTCCCAGTACTTCCCAACAAGGGAACATCAGAACTAGAATGAGGGAGGTGAGCATGGTGCCGGATATGAGGCTGCAAATGGAAACCCTAAGGAGCGACTGCCGAGAGTTCCCCACCAGGAAACCAGACCCACTTCCTCTCTGGGTAGAGAGAGAAGCCCTGTTGCCTGCTGTGACTTTAGAAGCCAAGAGGCACCGGTCATATAGCACCAAGCTGGGGGTGGGAAATGGGGGGTGGGGGGCAGCCAGGCCCTCTCTACACAGAGGAAGACTTTCTGGAACCTTCTTTCTTGAAAGCAGTGTGGCTCCAAGTGGGTGGGAAATGGGGGGGGCAGCCAGGCCCTCTCTACACAGAGGAAGACTTTCTGGAACCTTCTTTCTTGAAAGCAGTGTGGCTCCAAGGGGAATGTGGAAAGAACTGGAGGAAGGACTGAAAACACAGTAGCTGTGGATTGTGCCCCAGCTAACAGGCCTGGGGCTTTGAAAGCATTCTCCCAGTGAGAAAAAAAAATTAGAAGGAAATTGAGTTCTTGCCTCCATGAGACAGAGGAGGAGCCAAGCGGCTGGCAGCGTGCAGGACCTGGGTGTTGAGTCAAGTGCAAGAGTGAGGTGACAAAAAGAGGTTTGTTCTATCCTTCCTACGTCCCATTCTTACTAATACAGCGTGTCTGGACCTCTGATCTCACTAAATTGAACTGTGTGAGGAAAGACAGTCCAAGAGAAAGTGGTTCACATGATAGAATTTATTTAATCCCTGGCAAAAAAAAAAAAAGGAGAGCAGCAAGAGAAGCCATACCAGGGAGCGGCAGAGGGTTGGCTGAATCATGAAGGCTGATAGGCCAATAGAAGACAATTGCTTTCACGCAGATGACACATAGTCCTCAAGAAAGTGCTTTCCCTCTACTTCCTGTCTGGCTGGGGTTCCCCTCCTGACCCATGTTCTACATTTCTCCCCTGGGGACACCACAGGGACAGCACAGCCCTAGGCAAGCTGGCTTCCCAAGAATGGAGCATGGTTCACCGGCCACCTTTCATTTCGACGTGACAGTCTTTGGTGTGAGTCCTGGGTTCTCCTAGAGCAGAGGTCAAGACGGACTGAAAGCAGAAGGACCTTATTAAGGAGAAGGTCTGGGTGAGAAAAAAAAATAGGGAACCAGGAAACATTAGGAAACGCGAAGAGAAGGCCAAAGGAAAGGACGCTTTGATGGGAGTACGCGGGACCACTGTGCAATCTAAGAAAGCTCTGGCACGGCCCCTGGCATATGGCTGCTGTGCGGGGAGCAGCAGACCTGGGGGTGTGAGAGCAGCATCTGGTGCCCTGGATCAAGTGCACGCATGTGCTGTGCCAATGGGCCTCAAGGCCACTGAAATGCGTACTTGCCTCAATTCATAGTTTTGTGACTCCGTTTCCACTACCTGGGCTTGGCACGGGATTTGGGTGCAGACGTCAATCAAAGAGATCAAGTCTGCACGTTAAACGATTTCAGTTGCTGAGAGATTCCAGTGGTTTGTGAAGATCATTGGAGCAAATATTTAAAAATCGCTACAGAGTTTCTCAAGGGTAGTCCTCTTCTGGCCGGGGCACCAGCGAACATTTCTTTGCTTCTGCCTGAACCTAATGAATCTAAACTTTGGGGTAGAGAGCAAGAAGCTGCATTTTTTGTTTGTTTGTTTGTTTTTTGAGACTAGGTCTTGCTATGTCGCCCAGGGTAGTCCCAGTCCCACGGACTCAAGTGATCCCCAGTCTCAGCCTCCCAGGTAGCTGGGATTACAAGTGCCTGCCACTGAGCCCAGCTGCTTTTTCGAGACCAGGTCTCAATATGTTGCCTTGGGTAGTCTCAAACCCGCGAACTCAAGCAATCCCTGGTCTCCTTGCCTCCTAGCGCTTGGATTACAGATGTGCGCCACCACGCCTGGCAAGAGGCTGCATGTTTAGAGAGTGCCAAGGTCTAAGAAACTCCTTTGAGCAACCGACACCGAACCCAAATTGAGGGATGCCTGTATCAGTGAAAACTGGTGACATTTTGCTGACAATTAAACCCGAAGGAAATCACACCTGAGTAAGTGAAGACGGTCTATATTTTGATACCATGACCGTAGCTATACAGACGTCTGCTTCAAATTTCTTCTGTTTTCCAAGTCCTCCTTTCAGACAGCTGAACAAAAAGGAACGCTATTCTCAGAAAACTGTGCTTCAGAGAAAGCAGCGGCTTACTCAATTGTTTGGCCCTTGTTAATTTGAGGTTCCTAAATTATGCATGTTGCTTTGCACATATTTGCATGTTCAGTTCACATGCCTGAGCTCCCCGTCTACAAGATAAAATCAGGCATAATCCTTCAAGTCACCTGTGTCTGATTTCTCTCCACCCAAATTTCAGCGTTGACTACGGCTGAGATAAAGGAGAGATGGCTAGACGGCTCAGGAATCGCACAGGAGGGCATGGACGTGGTCAACAGAGGGACGATGGGGTGAAGGCGTCAATTTTTGACTGTAGCTCTTCCAGATTGCCGACACTTCGGAAGCCTTCGCGCCCTGACGGATTTCATAACCTCCACATCCATGGGGCCCCTTTCTGAGAAGGGCCTGACTGCCCCTCTCTCAAGTCTGGCAGGGCGCGGAGGCCAGAATGGGTTTGTTCGCCGTCTGGTGTGGGTAACCTCGGACACGAAGAAATGGCCGCAATACAGATGGCTCTGAAATCTGAACCAATGCTACTACAACACGCAGATTAGGAATTTGGAGCCATCCGCCCATTGGCTGATTGCTGGCATGACGTCACAAAGGCCCAGCCCAAACGTGGTCTCATTGGTTGAATGCTGGCATGACGTCACAAAGGGCCAGCCCAAATGTGGTCTCATTGATTGATTGCTGGCATGACGTCACAAAGGCCCAGCCCAAACGTGGTCTCATTGGTTGAATGCTGGCATGACGTCACAAAGGGCCAGCCCAAACATGGCCTCAAGAGTTGCAGCCAGGACAGCTCGAAAGGCTATTGCTATTATTGCTGTTGTTGGTATGTGTGCATGAGCTTCTTTCATTTTAAAAGACAGCAGCTGCTGGTTTGCTGCGTGTCCTGTGTTGGGGGTGGGAAAGGTAGGTGTTCATGTGCAAGAGCTGGAGGACTCGGGGACTGAAGACTGTTTGTTCTCTGCGTGACGTGACGCATCTGTCCCTTCACTTAGGTTTCACGTAGGGGGGACGCTGTGAATTCCAAACGAGCTATGGGGACCTCAGGAACCTCTTCAGCTTAGTGGTTTCCAAGTAGCCCTAGGCTGATTCCAACTCTGTGAGTCAGCAGGTGGACGTCTTTGCCTGTGATCTTGACCCCAAACCCAAAGGAATGCAAACTAGGACATCGGTGGCCACCTCACTATTCAGGCGAAGACAGAATCAAGTCCCCAGACTTGTGGGCTTCTGACAATCAGCTCCTCAACGTGAAGTTTCCAACTTCAATACTTCTGAAAGCTGAGGTCTAGCATTTCCAGGAAAGAAAGCTTCTTTAGAGAGAAAATAGCTAACTACAGGCTGCGCACACCCAGAAGACTTCTGTTTCCCGAACAATTGCCCTTGGAATATTTGGTGGTTTCTATGACCCTGCCTATTTGGTCTCCTAAAGCCACTGGAATTTTTCTAACATCTCTCACCCCAGGGACTCCCTCCTGCTCAGATTAGCATGGGCAGGGAAGTAACACAGCTGAGGTGGTTTCTGGGAGGTTGCTGGGGACGAGGGGGTGGGGGTAGGGAAGCACCCCACATTGCTTGATTGGTTTATCTCCTAGGAATCAATCATACCCATTGTTTATTCCTCCCTTTGGAGAATCATCCTGCCCTCACTTGATGGAGGGGATCCCCTGCCCTCATTTCTGAAAGTGAACATATGTCCCAGGCTTGGTTAAACCAGGAATTCCATTCTCCTGGCTACACAACTGGACAGGAACTGGCCTGTCACACATGGTGGTTCATGGTGGCTGTTCCTCGGCTCTGAGGAATGACCTCAGGGTACAGGTCCTGTACGCTCCCTTCTTCCTGCAATCTCTCCGCTGGCAGGAGCAGCCCGGAGCTGATGGAGACCACCTTTGCCCCCGCAGAGAAAGAGGCTGTTCCACAGCAACGTCAATACAAATCAGAAGAGGAGCTAAGGACAAAGACCAGATGGCGCGTGAGCACCTGGATCCACCGTGTCCTGCACGTTGGAGTGAAGTCAGTGCATCTCCATGTTGGTCTAAGTCTAGTCTGTTCGCAAGAAACTTCACTTGCATATCCACTGCAAGGCAAGACTTACCCTCAAAGGTGGATTTGGGTTTACACTTTGACCCTCCTCATTGGTCCTTTTACTGGTTCCTCTGCTTCTCCAAACAGTTGGTTTGGGACAGAAAGTGTTGACGTGATGACATGCAGGTGACAGAGGAGGTGATTATTCTAATTATTCTGGAATAGTCCAGCATAGTGTGAAGGGGGTGGGTGAGACAGTCAGGCAATTAACATTACCTTTCTGAGCTCAGTATCTTTGCCTGTAATTTTGGGGGGTGCTGAAAGTCTCTCCCCTTGGGGTTGGGTGGAGTTTATTGCACAGTGTCTACTGTATAATATGTGCTCAGGAAATAGTGGCTAGTGCTTTACAACCCAATGCAGAAGATGAGCTCTCTTTCCAGACCTCTGGTGCAAGGAAGCAGCCAGAGAAGGGAGGGCTTGGACTTGGCTGGGGTTCTAACCAGCAATTCTGGGCCCTCTGTTGACATTGCCAGCACCTGCTAGGCGAGCTGTGGTGCACCTGCCACCTGCCACTCCAAGAAGGGATTTGAATCCAGCCAGAGCAGGCGGCCTCCATTGTAGACCGGATCCTGGCTGTGCAGATTGTGAGCTGCCCACCTGTTCTTTAGCCCCAGCTGGGCTCTATCCTTTGCCTGTTCCACCTTCCACCCCCTAGTTTCCATCTCTAATCCACTGACTTTCATCAACTGGGCACTGTGCTGGGAAGTCCAGAGGATTCCAGAAAGGAAGTGTGCTCACTTCTCACACAACTACCAGGTATGGGAGTTGCATCCTTAGCTCTCAGCTTCACAAACCTTGAGCTTGTATTAAATAGGCCCATTTTATAGATTAGTGAACTGACTGCAGGACCCCGTAGATGGTGCGGTCAAATGCTGATGGTGGTGTGTTTCTGCAAAACCCATATTCTTCACAATGATCGAATATAAACTCTACCATAATAGATATTGTATCACATGATGGTACATTTAAACCCACAGTGCACAGCTGTATTTGTGGGCCTTTCTCCCAGAGAAATAATAACCTATGTTTATCCAAAAACCATACGAGTGTTTAGTTTGACTTCATATTATAGTTACCAAAAACTAGGTATAACCCAAATGTCCCTCAACTGGAGACTAGATATGAAAAAATGAAACAAAGCCATGATACATCCATACTGTGGAATATTATTCAGCAAGAAAAATGGATAAACTACTGATACAGGCAACAACTTGAATGGATTTCAAAGGCATGATGCTAAATGAGTAGGGGAAATGCAGTTTCAAATGTTTTCATAGTGTATGATTTCATCTGCACAACATTTTCAAAATAACAAAATGGAGAATAGACTAGAGATTGTTGGGACTGGGAAGGGGTTGCTGTAACTATAAAGACGGAACATGGAGGAGTCTTGTAGTAGTGATGGAGTCTTTTTGTATCTTGATTGTGATGTTGGTAACACAAATTTCCATGTGTAAAACTACTCAGTTATCCATGTTCAACCAAATGAATACACCCCAAAATCAGCAAAATCTGAATAAGTAGTCAGTTGTACGGAGTAATGCTAGTTCCTGGTTGAAATATTCTACTCTGGTTAACAAGATGTTTCCATTGGGGAAAACTGGATGAAGGGCACATGAGACCTCTCTGTCCTGTTTTTAAAAAGTTACTGTAAATCTGTAATTACTTTTAAAAATTTTTATTGGCCAGGCATGGTGGCATGTGCCTCTAAGCAGCAGCCTAGAGAGCCATGGCTGTGACCAGAGATTGCGCTTCAAGTCCCTCTGGGGGCATGTAGCAAGTCCAAGTTCCAAAAAGCTATAGCTGGGCGTAGTTGAGCGTGCCTGTAATCCCAACTACCTGGGAAGCTGAGGCTGGGATTGCTTGGTTCCACAGGCAAACATAGTGAGACCTAGTCTACAAAAAAAAAAAAAATTAAGTTAAATTAAAAACCCAAAACCAATACCTAGCATATAGTAAGTGGTCAGCAAACAGCGATTATAAATACTTGTATCCCAGGGCTATGGGGCCATGGTACATGGAGTAAGGAAGCAGATCTATTATCAACTGACCTGAATACATAAGTAGAAAGCTGAGCTGTGCAATAGAAATATATTGAGAGTCACATGTGTAATTAAAATCTCTTTGCAGAGCCCATTAAAAAGGCAAAAAGAGCAGGCAAAATTAATTTTAAAAAGATATCTTACTTAACCCAATATACATCCACCAAATACCATTTTCAACATGTAATCAAAATAAAAATTAATGAGATATTTTACTTTTTTTTTTTTTTGGTACTTACTACTTCTTTGAAATCTCTGTGTAAGTATAGCACATCTCAATTCAGATGTTAAGTCTTCATTGAAAATATTTTATTTTTACTTAGATTTTATAGAATTTACAGTGGAAAAATTAAATTCCCATTCAAGTTCTTTCAAATATATAAAGTTTCCCAATAGCTGAATGCAGTAGGAGCTTTTGAACTTAAATTTAATCATTAAAACAATAACATTTAAAGCTTTGTTACCAGTTCGGTGGTCACATGTATCTATTGTGTTGAACAAAGCAGGTAGAGACTTGTGCTAGAGAGAAGATTCCAGGTAAGACTTGAGGGAAGGGGTAGTATTTGATCCAGACCTCAGAGAGGGTCAGTGATTTTTTTTTAAATTTATATATATATTATATATATTACATCTTTGTATTCCCTGGGTATCACCCACCACCTTCCCATCCTGACTGCTCCCCCCCACCCCCTGCAGTGATCTTTACAGTGAAGGAATATATCAGGAACACTAAGCATCACAAACAAAGAGGAAGATTTTGTTGGCTGCCTACCTAATATATCTCTAACCCCCTTTCAATTAAACTTAGGAGTGGCAATCAATCAACTTTAAAAAAATACCCTTCACGTTCCCTTGATAGTCAACAAAACCATTTCTGATCAACAGTATGTGAGAAGTAGTTAGAGGAACTTATAAGGAAGTTTCTTTCTAAATTGTGTTGACCTGAATTTTTTTACCTTTCCCTCTTTCTCCTTCTATATGCCTGGAATGAAGACGTGATGGTTGGAGCTGTGGCAGCAATTTTGTGACACAAAATAATGGCACTCAGGCACTAAGGATAATAATAGTAGAGCAGAAAGACAAAATGAACATTGAGGACCTAGGGAACAAACCATGTCAATCCTAGTATTTTTAAGTGAGAGGAAAGTTAACTATCTTGTTTAAACTGATATTATTCCAGGTCTCTGTTACTAGCAACTGAGCACTGTCCCTAATCAAAGTGAGGTGTGAAACTGTCAGGAGAAAAGCAAATATTTGGTGTGGTTGGTGTTTGGTAAAATTCTGGGAAAATTACTTATTGATTGTTCATTTATTGAACACCATTCACAAGGCTTAAAAGGTAGAATTTATCTAATCATCACCATAATAATACTTTGTAGATGAGGAAACTAAGCACAAAGAGGTTAAACAATTTGGACAAGATGGTTAAGCTAACAGCTGGTGGATCTGGGCTTCAAGTTCAGATCAAAGGGCAATGGTCTTGAATGGAAGGAAAAGAATTATGACCAAATAATGTGATGGAATCTGAGCTAGGTTCAGGCTCATGAATCGTGGCCTAGATGTTGAGATCTCACTTGCTCTAGTGGCCTCAGGCTCATATGGGTGTCTGAACATCAACCTCAGCCCATTTACTCAAGTTCCCAATGCCAACAGCTTCCCACACCTGACCACCCCAGAGTTAGGGCTGAGCTTCGGCATTTTCCGCTTCTTCATGGAGGCAGAATGTATTTTCCATGTCTTGGTGCTGAAACCAGAAATCTGATCTGCTACCAAATTGACCCAGCAAGGAACTCCCTTATTTTCACCACAGGGGTGTTGACTTCCCCATTGGGGGCCCAGCATAACAGATCAAAGTCCCCCTCACCAGGGCTGGTGGCAGCTCATTGGTGAATACATCATGCTGGCTGATCATTGCTGATGTCCTTCCAGATTGGCCAGCGGCCGAGGTGTGCCAGTTAGGAAATGCCATTAATATTACCCCTGGGTTATAAATTCTGTGTCCTGGGCAAGTCACTTTACCTCTGTATTTTAATGAGCTCATTCATAAAATGGGACTATACTACTTACTTCCTGGGGATACAATGTTGGCAAAATCTGATCAGGTCTGTAAAGCATTTGGCAGCACACCTAGCTCCTTGACAATGCTTGTTACCTGGTTGTGACTCTCTCCCTGCTGGTGAGGTCTCAGTTTAAGAGTGTATAAGCCTACACTGTGGCCTCTGGGTTTTGAACCTGATGGGTGAAGCGTCCATGATATCAATCAACCACAACTCTCAGTTTTGAACTTGGGCTTTTCTGATGTTATAGTGAAGGGAAAGCTGGTCCTGGATTTTGATCATCTGGAGTCTGGTTCCAGCTCACTGCTAATGTGGGACAAGTGTCTGCCTCTCTGAGCTGACAGATGCTCCACCCACCAGGTGGAAAAGACCCACAGGGGCCAGAGAGGCTGCACAGATGGGAGACACTGGGTAGCTGGGGTCTTAGGATGCAGGGTCTGTGAGAGTAGCAAGGGAACGTAGATGGAAAGGGTGGGCTCTTAAAGGAGACCAGTCTTTGTGGTGGGGGTCTCTCCTGGCAAACTCAGGAAAGGGAAAGAGGTAGATGTGATCTGTAGTGAGCTCCTACTAAGTGTCAGTTTCTATCTATTACCTTACAGAATTTTTATGACATGGTTCAAGAAAGTTAATTTTTTAACAGGAATATTCAACAGAGATATCAAGAGCAAATCATCGGAAATTAATTGCCATTTTTAAATAGCACCTTCTAAACGATGAAAAACCAAGATCAGGAATATTCGACATGATTGATTATTCAAATCCAAAATTACAGTGATGTCTAGAAAAATGAACATACTGAAAATCCCTTTCATGGAGGCCTTATAAAGTTTTTTCATTAAAAAAACACAAAATAAACAATACATTATGTAAATGTCCTTCTGAAAAAAATCTCTTTAGGAATAGAAATACACATCATGGCCTATCTAAAGAGATGTATGCTCATTTCCCTTAACATGCCTTTGTACTGCCCATCTTTCATAATCATAGTCCAGGGACAAAAAAATGTGCCCATTGCTTTCTCTAGATTTGAGTTATAAGCCATTCTGTTTTGCTCATATATTCATAGTTAATATTGATTACTTGCTATTTGCTAAACAGGCTATTCTAGACACTTTGCACGTATGAATTCATTTAATTCTCAAAGCAACTCTGAACCCATCTCCATTAATAGCCCCACTTTGCAGATAAGGAAACTGAGGCACAGAAATTAAGCAGCTTATTCAAATTCAGACAAGGTCATGAGTGGTAAATTCAAATCCCAGTGGCTTACTCCAATTCCTGTGGCCTTCCATGCAGTCATACATTAGAACCTATTTATTGAGATCATGGGTCAGCGCAGTCATACTAAAATATCTGTGCAATTCCTGTCTTGGGGGTGAGGACTATCTTGTCATTAATAAAGACCATGATGTATTTGCATTAGCAGATGATGTAGAGTCTGCCAAAGAATGTCCAGATACCCCTGAAAAAAACAAAACAAAACACACTGCAGAAGATGGTACAAACTAGTATGTAATAAAATGGCCCCCTAAGGAGGGTATTTTAGCCTCCTATTTATATGGGAAGACAAAGCCTAGAGAGGGAGATGATGTGCCTGAGGCTTACCCAGATGCCAGGCAGTAGAGTCAGAATTCAAACCCAGGCCTAACTGTCCATAGGGCTACCATGTTAGTCCTTTGGAAAATGCCCATCTTGGATTTTCTCTTGCATATGCAGCTACTCTGCCTGAAATCCTCTCCCCAGCCTCCAACTGCTTCTCAGACTGACTCCTTCCTGCTCTGCAGGATTCAGTTTAAACATCACCCTTGGGGTTGACCTTCCCTGAACCTCCTACTGAACGGACCACCTAAGACTACACCTGTCAGCGTCATTCTTCCTCACCGAGGTGCTCGCTGTGTCACAACTCACAATCACTTATTAACTTTTTGTTTGCTTCCTTTATCTTGAAAAGGCTTTTATTTCCATTTAACGAAGACACCGAACCCAGAAACATATAATTCTCTGGGATAGCGATCAGTGCCAAGAAGAAAGTAAAACAAAGCAATAGTTTAGAAAGTCACAGGAAGGGGAAGGGGAATTTTGATGGGGTAGTCAGGGAAGGCTTCTCTGGGGAGGTCCTGGTTTTGATGAAATCTGAGACTTGAGAAGGAGTCCTAGGACAATCAGGTCAAAGATGCTTTAGGCAGATGCAAGATGCCAGCATGTGCAAAGACCCTGAGATAGAAGTTTGATGCATTCAAGAGATAAAAATGAAATCAAGTAGCTGACAACCCTGGAGAGAGAAACTAGAGATGAGAAAATCCCATGGGTCAGATCATAAAAGGCCTTAGAAACTGAACTAAGAGCTGGATGATTACTTACTTCTTCTAACTATGAGCTCCATAAGCAAGAGGATCTTGTCTATCTTGTATCCCTAAACTCTAATCCAGAGCGTGCCATAGGTATTAACAAACATGCAAATAAACAAATGAGTATATTACCACACTGCTTCCTATTTTCTCAGTACATTCCTTTTATATTTTTTGAGCATTCATTTGTGATTTTCACTTCTTTCCCTCTTTACTGTGGTGTCCCATTCATCTCAAGTTCTAACTTTAAGGATGCACCCCAACCATATGAGATTGTCTACTCACAAAGGCCCAAGAAGCAACCTTTCAAGAAGCTGCATCCATGTAGTACAATAGTACATTTCAGAAGGCTTCCCCAGAGCTTCCTGATATCACATGGTGGAATTTCAGGCACACATGTGTCTGGGTTCATGTGCACGTATGTCTATTTCATAGGTATAGTTTCCCCTCAGATCAGCTCAAGGAGGCTGCCCCAACCCACCAGCTGTTAGGAAACTCGGTCACATCAATAATTCCTATGCCTTTCTCTACACCGGTGCCCGGGGGAGTGGGAAGTTAATTAGCTTTGCTGGAAAGGGCCTGTGAAATGTTTGGAACGCTGTGGCCTCAGATCCCTCTAAACTGGAGGTGCAATTCTGCGTTCCAGCCCCAGCCCAGGCTCACTCAGCCGGATCTTACACCTGTTCACAGCCAATGGGTGGTATTTACAAACAGTGGCCTCTCGTGGGTCAGCAGCAGGACAGAAACGGGGTCCCCCATGCTCTGTCTGAGTGGTCGCAGTTAACTTCATGATGAAACAGTCACCATGCGCTCTCCCTTCTCTGGGGAGTGCAAATGGCTTTATAAGCACCAGGCCTAGGGCAAGAGGGGGTGGCAGAGGGGGCAGCAGGCGGTAACTGGTTTACCTTGGGTGGGGAGTCAGTGCTTAGTCCATTAAGAGGAGTCAGAGAGCAGAAGTTAATGGTCCTTCTAGGCCTGGGAGTTAATTCAGCCTTGAAACAGTTCTCAAAATCCATTTACTGGCCCCTTTGACCCGTGCTGAACCCCAAGCCCCCTGAACTTCCCCACTGGTCCTTTTGCCATTGGCTCAGTTGGATTTACTCCATGATGCTGGTTGGGGATTCCTGGCCTAGGACTGACTTTCTCAAACCACATTCTTTCTGTGTGCTACCATTGCCTGGACTGGACTGAGGCTTAACCAAAAGTTAAGGAAAATATCTGCTAAAAAAATACTTGTCAAGATAAACTATCTAGACAATAATGACAAAATCACATCAGTGAAAAACACTCTAATTAGCAACATTTATAAAAAAGACATGGATCTTATCCTTACTCATGGGACCCCCATTGTCACTGAAATAACCTTAACCTCTGTTCACATGGCCTTGACCCCCATTCACATGACCTTGACCCCAGTCACATGATCTTAACCTTCATTCACAAAACTTTCACCATCATTTGTACCATCTTGATATCTGCCCATTTAACTGCACATCCAGTCCTGATCCAAAGATGCCTTGATGCTCTTGTGAACAATTTACATTTTAATATTTAGGTCTTTGTTTTAATTATAGCAAGTGATCCCAGCTTTCCAGTTAGGGTAAGGATCTAGCATTGTTTGCTTTTAAAGCACATTCATCTCAATAAATAAAGAAGCAAGCTCATTTAAGGAAAATGATGAAGTCCATATATGTGGAAGAGTCCCAGACCCTGGTGGGCTGGGGGGTGGGCAAAGGCAGAACGAGGTGAACATTCTCGCCTGTTCCTCACCGTAGGAGGGTGACCTCTGCTTTCACGTGGTGCTTAGCAAGACGTGCACAGGTTTTATCAAAAGTGACAGGCACCCAGCTTCTCTGAGCTCCGAACGCATCATCTCTGAAGTGGGGCTTACCACGCCTGCTGCAGATGAGAACCAGGTACGGAGCAGGAACACTTCGTGAATATTGTGGGTCCTCTTGGCAAGTAAAACACTCAAAGCTGTGCTTTACGGTCGCATGAAGGGGAAGACAATGCAGCCTCCATTAAATTCACCTTTGACACCGCACAGTCTTAAGGCGAGATGTCAAATGTTTCTGTGGGTTCTGCACCCAGTAGGGTCACAACCCTAGGCATGGGGCTTGCCATGCCTCAGGGAGAAGCTAGCTCTGGGCACTCTGGGCAAGTGCTTAGTACAAAATCCTCTAATCATGCTAGCAGAAGGCAGGCAAAGCTGGCTCCATTTTATGCATGATAAAAAGAAGGTCCAGAGAGGTTCAGCAACTTGCTCAAGGTCACACAGCCAGCGAAGAGCAGGGCAGAGACTTGAACCCAGATCTTCCTGATTCTGAAGTCTGCAGCCTGTCCTCTTATCGGACCCAGGAAGAGAGAGAACCTGGAGTGCAGTCAACGCCTGATTATGTTTCTTGTAAATGGCAGTTGTGATTAGGTTCAGGGTCCACTCCCATGAGGTCCATGAAGGGCCAGTGATGGGCTGATGGACCCCAGGATCCTGTCTCCTTGGCACCCGCTTATGTGGGCAAGGGCTGAGTGATGCACTCGGCCTGGTTACTGGAGGGTCTCTGGGCATTTCCACTGCCACCCCCAGGCAGCCAGGTGGCCTTAGAAGCCAAAGACACGGAGCCCTGAACTCCAGCCGCGCTGGTGGCTGGTGGCTGGGTACTTCTGCGTTCTTACAAAGGACAAAGAAAAAGCAAGAGAAAGAACTTCGGGCGCAGTCCAGAGCTGCTCGGGTTTTAGCTGTGCATCCCCTTGCAGGCTCCTCGATGAGAAAAGCCTGACAAGTGTCACCTGAACAAGGGGTCAAAGCCATTCCTTCCACGCACACGACACTGCAATTTTAAACAATTGTGGCCTGAGACAAAGATCCTCCCAGGGAAGGAAAATCCAACCGACTTTGCAGTTTCCAGCTTCGGCGCTTCTTGAATTATACATGGGCAAAGCCCTCTTGAAGGCTGCTGCTTAAGCCGTGAGGGAAGGCAGATAATTTTGGTCTCTGGCATTCTGCTAAGACACTTGCTGAAAGGGGGCCCCTCCCCAGCCAAGTGGCATTTGCCTCGAAACCAAACAGGGGACGTTTGATGCCTCAAATAGTTTCCAGCTGCCAGCAGCGCCCGCGGATGCCCAGGGCCGGGTGCTTCCCTGCTGTGCTCCAGTCCTCTCCACAGGCCTGGAAGGAATGAGAATCTGGGCTTCCTTCCCTGGACGCCTTGCGGTGGCAATTGTGGCACAGGCCACGGGGACTCCTCTGGCTTCTAGCTGGGGGCAGGGCTACGTTCCCGGGAAAGGGAGGCAGGGGACGGAGAGGTGGACTGGGCTGCCCTGCAAGGCACCCCCAGCCAGGGTGCAGGTGGCGTCCCAACCTCCCCTGCGAGGTGGCAGCTCAGGGCTCAACACCCCAATGCTGGGCCAGCGCCAGAGGAGATGGTACCTCTTCTGGCCCCTGCTGCCAGGAAGGTGGGCTCCAGGGCCCTGTGGCTGCAAGACCCCACAGGAAGGCCTCAGACTTCCCGTCCTCCCTGGGGTTTGCCATTAGTGGGCAAAGGGAGGTGAAGGCCCCAAGTCGGCTGGAGTCACTTGGGTCTGAGGTGGCCCCGGGTCTGGGCCCTGCCCTGGGATGGAGGGTTTGCCTTGGGATGGGCTGTTGAGTGACCCTGAGAAAGTCCCTGCATCCTTCTGCCCTTGTTTCCCACACAGCAGGTGGGCTGAGGCTGCTTCCCAGGGTGGCTGTGGCTGCGGCCAGGTGACACTGGGCAGATAGGAAGCCCTCAAGGAAAGGATAGTTGGGATTGTTTGCATCTTGAAAGAAAAGATGAGTGAGTTAGTGCCTGCTGGTAGCTCTGAGTGTGAATGCATGTAAGCCTGCCTGCATGCGTGCGTGCGTGCGTGCGTGTGTGCAGCAACACACTTGAACCAAAGGTCGGGAGAAAAGCATCCTCCAGCCTAGATGTGGAAAGCTGAGAAGGGCCAATACTTCATTATTTAGATTCAAAAGCTACTCATTAGACAGACTGAGGCACTTAGAAAGAAAAGCTGACCTACAAGTGTAAAATGTTATTATAAGTAATGACAATGATTATAGGATGAGGGTGTGAGCCAAGAGGGAAGCCTGAGAGGTTAATGTCCATTAACTACCAGGAATTAGGAGATTGGCTCCTGCAAGACACTTCTGGGCAAAACCTAACTATCTGTTTATTTACCTCACGGGGAGCTCTTAGCACATCAAAAAGGTATTTAAGACACCTCCCCCCCACAATTAGCTTTAGGAAGAAGAGTAAATATGGATGCAATTTATCACCTAGTACCCAGCTATCAGAGACAGAGGCTGTCAGTTAAATGAAACAGACCCTCAGACCTGCCAGCATCATCAACCCAGTAGCAATTTGCTAATTTGACGACCAGCCTGGATGTTGGGGCTCAAAGGCGTGAGTGAGAAGCCAGCAAATTCAGATCTTTCTGCTAATTCCTACAACTTGGGCTGCATGTTCTGTTGGGGGGGGGGGATGGAGGGGATGGGGGAGGCGGGATCCTCACTGACTTTGTCCATCTTTCATTTCAAATGTGACCGAAGGAAGTGCCCAGCTAAAAGAGCCCAGGGGTTGGGACTGACTGTCGTTGACTGTCTGACCTTGCCCTGCTTGCCGGGCACAGCAGTGCCCCTGGAGGGAGGCCTTTCAGGGCCCCAGCGCTGAGTGTCACTGCAAACAGGGGTGACGGGTCACAGGGGGTCCGCCCCCTCCCTGGCCCTAAGTGCCAGCGCCAGGCACTCCCAGCCCGGAGGGAGAGTGGGTAAAAGTTGGCTTGCGGCTGGCCTTGAAGAAATTCTACCTCCCCCCATATGGCAAAACAGACTGTGAAGCCATTAGCAGCAGGAATGCAGAGTCACGTGGGACCCGTGCAGAAGCAAGGGGTGGGGGGGGGAGTCCAGGGAGACCTCGGCTAGGGGGCCGTGTGGACATCCGAAAGCTGATCCTCTCCAGATTGCTTTTAACTTCCCAGAAAACTCTTGATGGGAAATGGTGGCGCCCCGAGACACGGCAGAGCCCAGCATCTCTCTCCCTGCACAATCTGCAGCCAAACGTGTTGTGCGCAAAGCGGGGCCAACCTGCACCCTGCGTGCCGGCTCCGTTTCGGTTTCTGCCACCACCTCTGGGTTCCCTTTATAAATATCTACGCGTGTGCGTATGTGTGTACATTTCTTGACATATTTACAAAGTCCCAGTTTGCCAACCTTCAGGGCATAATGCACGAACTATTTTTCATCCTAATCTGCGATAATGACATGTTTTATTATACTATTTCAGTTGTTTCCATCGCTTTCGCTGTTTCATGTTTTATGCATTTTAACTAATGCTTTAATTTTAGTGCGTTTGTGCCCCCAGGTGACTTCACAAAGGGTGACAAAGGGTGACTTTGCTTTGGAAAATCCACGGGGAGGCACAGCGAGGGCAACTGAAGGTTCTGCCCATGCACAGCTGGGCACAAGGAAAGATGGTCCCAGCCAGGAGGGCAGCGGACGTGATTGAAGGCAGCCGATGGTTCAGGGCCTAGTGTCCGTAACGGGGACATGTAGGGACATGTGCTAGCCCAGGGCTTGCATCCTGAATGTCTGGAACCTGGCAAGGTCCTCGGTCTGGACAAAGCAGGGTGGTTGGTGATCCTGCCAAGATCCTGCCAAGATGGCAGGTCTTACACACCTATTGGTCCATCCTTAGGAAGGGGGTTTCTGGTGGGATGTAGAAGGAGCCTGGATTTTGGAATGCCCTCTTCCCAGTCTCAAACTCCAGCTGAGGTAGCTGCTTCAACCCTCAATCTGCCTCAGTTTCCCCAACTGGAAAATGAAGGCCTAAATCTTCAAGATGTGCGAGTCATGCCTGGTCAGTGAGTTCTTGAGACTGGGCAGTGCTGTCACGGACTGTCCCCATCCCTTCTACTTAGAGGTTCCGTTTTCCTGTTCCCCAAACCTAACATCGAGGGAGTGGACTGGGTACTGTGGAGGTGCTCCCAGCCCATGTCCTGTGTCAGAATGAAGGGCTGAGGCCACCACCCAGACCTCCAGGAATTGGCACCATTGTGTCCCCATAGATCGTGTTAACCCTTTGACAGTGGAAGCCAGGAGGCACTTCTGTCAATTAAATATGACATGCCAGGAAACTTGTGTTAAGCATCACCCTCCACCTTCCCACAGAAGCCTCCATCAGGACACCTGCCAGATAGACAAGGCTATAATCCCATGTTGCAGAGGAGGGAATAGTGACTCGGAGAGGCAAAGACATTTGCTGAAGGTCACCCAGCAAGCAAATGTTCAACAGGGCATTTGAGGTCAAGGATATGACTCCAGTGTCCATGTTTCTTACCAAGATTCCCTGCAGCTTCCTGCCTGGAAGGAGTGGAGAAGCCCTCAGGTTGGAAGGTGCTGAGGAGAAAGGGAATCAAGGCATAAGGGGAAGAGCTGAGAAACCTGCTTTGGGGGACTTGAAACCCCTTTGGCCCAGTCAAATCCTTTCTGCTCCTGATGTGAAGGAGCACAGGCAGAAAGGCCCAACTTTCCCTTTCTCTCCTGGGATCATTCCATACCCACAACCCACCCTGCTCTGTCTTTACACGTGCTGTTCCCCAGAATGGAAACACCATTTCTATCCTTTTACTGTCCAGACTCTGAAAACTCCTATTCATCCTGTAAAGCCCAGCTCCTAGTGTCCAGCCCTTGAATGGTTTATTAACCAACTTAATTTTGCATCTGCCCAGTGACTGATACAAAATGATGGAAAGTCGGTAGAAAGCTTGTTGTCCACTCTGGGATTACAAAGATGTGAAATTTATATATAAATTAAAAAATATATATATAAAAGAAAGTTTATTGTCCAAAAATGTGTGTTTCAGCTGTCTTGTTTATTCCATGATTGTCATCCAATCATGATAGCATGTTTCAGAACCTGGCCATGGGCTACCACATGCCTCTGCACTTGATTCTAACTAGAGCCTTAGGAGGTAGGCATCATCATTCCTATTTTCTAGATCATGGGTAGTCATGTATCGGCTGCTGCTTCTATAAATAAAGTTGGATCAGACACCCCTCTGCCCATTCATTCATTTCTGAATGAATGCACACAGCCTATTGCAGCAAAGCTGAGCAGTGACCACAGAGGCTATGTGACCTGCATAGGTAATCTACCCTCTGACTGCAGAAAGTGCGCCAAGTATGCCATCCCGTAAATCGGGATGAAGACATGATGTTCAGAGAGGCTTAGCAACTCACCCCACGTAGCCCAGCAAGCCCAGAACAGCCCTAGGGGTCATACCTGAAACCCCAGACTTCATGGTGGGTTCTCTTTCTAGGTCCAAGGGCCACCCTCTCTGTCTTCCAGGGGCCCTTTCTACAAAAGCCCCAGCATCATCACCCAGATGAAGAAGAGGATCTGCCTGACTTGGTACTGGAGCCCAGCAGAACAACAGCTGTAGGCAGAGCCACCTGGACCCAGGTATGGGCAGGAGGACCCAGGGGACCAGAGAAAAGGCGGCAGCCTGGGACAGTTGTCTTTTTTTTTTTTTTTTAAATAAAAATGCATTTGATAAAGAATTCCCTCTCGCCCACTAACCTTGTTTTCCAAGCACTTACAAAGACACCAGAGGTGCCAAGAGCATCAGCCCTTGCTCAACCACTCTGCCCGCTCCAGTTCCACAGGGGCCTTGTCCAGCCAGGCTTGTGAGGGGCCGGGCCTGCTCCTCGGGATCTTGAGGCCGCCCCTCCTCGTGGCAGGAGACAAAACTCCTTCCCACATCCCAGCTCCTCTGATGGGCCCCGCCCCGCCCCGCCCCCCCCCAGCCTCCCTCCCCCAGAGGGGTCTGATTCCCACAGGCCCTGGGAGCTGCATTTCAAACTGAGATATGATTGCAGATCATGTTGCTCCCCCTTCTTCTTTTCTTAAAAAAGCGGTTTTGTGTGTCCAGCCCCCTCCTTCTGCATTCCTCCCATCTTACTCGTCCCTTTCCCCCTCCTGTAGGAAATGTCTTGGATTCTCTCACTGGGGTGTAATGGTTAAATTGCTACCAGCTGATTAAACAGCCCAAGTCGAAGCTGTAATCCTCAGCGTCAGGAACCCGAGGAGGCAGAGACTAGGGCCCTGACCCGTTAGCCCCTTCCGACCCCCCTTGCCCTGTGCCCGCCCCAGCTTCACTCCTTTCATTTATCCTGTGCTGCCTAATAGAAATCTGGGGACGGGGCGAGGGGGGAGGGGAAGATGGAGGTGGGAGGGGGGAGAGGAGGGAAACTTGCTTCTACCAGCTGGGCTCAACCTCGAAGGAATGTCTGCTCCCAGCCCTGTCCCTTCTCTGCCCCTGAAAAACCACACACACACACACATACATTCTCATAAGGTGCACACATGTGTGCACACACATACACACCCTGCTCCTGCAAAATTACATATGCAGGGAAGCATATGCTCTCACCCAGAGGCACACACGCCCAGACTCTTCCTTATTCTCTGTAGAATGTAGACCGGGAAAAGGAGCTAACATACCTGCCCCCCCCCCCAAGGCCTCCCCACTGGTCCCCACACAGGAAGAATTCCCAGAGAAAGAAACCCATGAGAGCAATAGGAAGGGGCTCTGGTGGAGGGCAAAGGAGGGCTTTGGAGGTGGGCAGCCATGGGTCTGACCCCAGTTCTGACAACTGCAGGCTTAGGGTCTCAAACTGCCCTTCTCCCAAGGTGCTCAGAGGCCCCTGTTTGCAGAAGGGGTCACGGCCTGATGAGGTGGCTGTGAGAGGAAGACCATTATGCAGGGAAGCTGTGCTGAGGGCCGGGGTGCAACCAGCATCACCTTCCAACACAGGCCACCCCGAAGAGCGGGGTGCTCGGGGCACCTTACTGTGCTCCCCTGACCCTCTTCACCCTTCCACACCGCCCTGTGTCACCACAGGCAGCCCCCCCACGAGCCAGGCCTGCCCGGGAGCGGTGCCTATTCTGAGGCCGACTGCACTGCTGACCCAGGCCCTGGAGGAAGAGTAACTGGGCAGGGAGTTTCTTGAGGAAAGTCTGTTTCCATGGAAAGTTGCGTTCAGGCAGTGGAGAGTCTGGCTTTGACTCACCCCCCTCCACGCTTGCACAGAACAGGAGACGGAGCCGCGCAGGGGCCTTTGCCAGCTGTCCAAGGCAGTGTTCTTGGGGGTAACCTGTCTCTGCCCTCGGGGAGGATGGGGAGCCTCTGCAAGAGTCGGGGGTCTCAGGAGAAACAGGTCTGTGGCCCTGCACAGCCAGCTCGTGCGCTCTCTGTAGACAGAGCTAGACATATTGGCCTCTATCCAGCTGGACACACATAGGAGAGAGAAATCAGTCCCATTTTACAGGTGGTAAAAGTGAGGCACAGAGGGCAAAGACAACAAAATCACAGGCTTCGGATCTAGGTCTGTCTGATTTCTTTGCCTGGGCTGAACCACTCACTGACCGAGAAGGGATGTCTTTGCTGGTACTCCAGGCTGCCAGCAGGCAGGCTTTCAAGGGAGCTGTGGGAGAGGTCCAGGAGGTGGAACCCACTCTCCGGTGCCCTCCCTGAGGCTGAGAGCCAGTGGCGGGGGCAGGGGGGGGGAGGACTGCAGCTTTCCCTGGTGTTGCTTCCGCTGCTCAGTCCTCCCAAGCTATTAGTCTCTTCACGGTGATGGGGGGGAGGGGCAGAGGAGAGCAGGATGGAGCCAGAAGCTACTCAAGCTGTCCTAGGGGTATGGAGTACTCACCTGGAGCAGGGCTGGGGTAGCACTCAGGGCACAAAAGTTAAGGAGGCCCTTGTTCTCAGGTGCCTGTTCTGGATCACATGAGCCTGAAGATGGATACCTCCTTAGACTTGGCACCAGTCGTGGTCTGTCCCACAGGTGATCTATCAGAGGCAGAGAGGGCATTCTGGGCCGCTGGCAGCAAGTGGGTTGTGGCGCATGCAGACCTGAGTCTAAACCCTGGCTTTGCCCACATACGAGCTGGGTGACTATGGATGGGTCTGTGCTCTCATTTGAGCTCAGTTTTCTCATCAGTAAAATGGGAGCAATAGAATAAGATGCACCTGGTGGCTTGTTTTGGGGGTTAAACGAGGCTTGCACTCAGCAATATTTGCTATTGCTGAGGATTTGCTGCTCAGCAAGAGGATTTTGTGGCGGCTGTGTGTACCAGCAGATCAGAGGTAGCCAGGCTGACCAGCTCGTGGCGCGTCTCTGCTGAGTTAATGACAACTGATGCTCAAAAGAGGGGGAGAAACAGGCCCCAAATGGACTCCATGCTGGACCCCCCAGACTTAATATTGCTTTTGCAGCCTTTCCCCAAAGCATAATCCTGAACCAAGCAA
This sequence comes from Uropsilus gracilis, assembly GCA_004024945.1. Taxonomy (NCBI): domain Eukaryota; kingdom Metazoa; phylum Chordata; class Mammalia; order Eulipotyphla; family Talpidae; genus Uropsilus; species Uropsilus gracilis. The sequence continues at coordinate 24,206 of PVHY01017235.1, forward strand.
TCTGGAGTTCCCTAATCAGCATCAGCCAAGTGAGCTGCATAATAAGACCCCCTGCCTTGCCTTGAAGAAAAGTGGTTTTATCTGACAGTCTCTTCTGCTAATAACCTGGCCCACCTGTATCTGTCTACAAATACCCTCTACTTGGGGCCAGCTCTTAGAGCGCCCGCACAGGACCTTCGCTGCCGTTCCTGTGTCACTTCATAAAGTCAACGAGATCTCCAGATTTGCGGATGTTGGTCTTTAGCATTGGCAAATTCTTGCTTCAGGGAAGCTCAGAACAGAGGGACAAGGCGGGTCTCTGAGGCTGCAGGGGTACAAAGTTCTTTTAGGAACTTCCCACCTCCCCGGGGAGCCGCCCTTGCCAGCCTCCTCCTATGGTCGGGGACCTGAGCAGTTCTTACAGGACTGCCCAGAGGAGCACTGGAGAGAGAGTCCCTCCTACCACTCCCTGGTCAGCGCTGATGGTGGCCGGAGCTGCTCACCTTCCAGCGGCCTGGGGCTCCTGTCTGAGCCAGAGCTGACGCTGAGCTGGATCTTGGAGCTACGGACAGGTTAGGTTGAGCAGGTAGTGCTAGCATCAGGCTCAGTAGGTTCTCCATTGGCTCCTGCAGTTACACAGACACAGCAGGCGGGGCAGGCTGGGGCTGGGGCCAGAGCTGGGGCCAGGAGGCAGGTGAGCACCCGGTCCCCAAGAATCTTCATGCTCTTTCTCTGGGCGCTCTCTAGCAGTCTCTCATGCTCTCACGCACGCTCATGTTCCCTTTAATCAACTCCTTCCAGGCCCAGGTGCGCCCCTCACACATGCGCACACCCACCAGGCTCTGGTCTGCAAACATGGGGAGGGCGCATATACTACAGGTGCTGGTCATAGTGGCCGATGGCAGGAGGGCATAACCCTAAAAACTCACTTACCCAACAGCAACCCGATCTGTTCCTTATCTAAGTGTAGATCAGTTCGACCCTGACTTGATCCCTGCCCACGCTAGTGGTTTCTAGTCCCCCGACTGTGAGGTCACCATTCTTCAGGCAGTGAGGCCCCAGCCACCCCTGGGTGAAGAAGGCCGACAGAGCCTCACACCTGCTTTCACTTGTTAAATCATTGATTTGTCTGCCTGATAGTTCTCACTCCAGAGGGAGGGACTTGGAGCGAGCCCAAGAGGCTCACAGCCAATGCAAAGGGCTTACACTCAATGCAAGAGGCAAGGGTCCCCTACTTGGGATGGACCCCCAAAGGGTGGACCACACAACCTTTCCTAATTTTCCAATTCAAACTGCATACTGGGTGGGGAGGGGGTATGTGTGCTGGTGCTTGGGGGAACCCACTTCCTCCGGCAGACTCCAACGCCACAATCACACTTCATGCGTCTCCATTAAGGCAGCCATCATGCTAGTAATGAGCGACTACCATTTACTGACCTCTCTCTCTCTTTTTTCTTTAGAGACTAGGTCTTACTATGTTGCCCAGGGTAGTCCCGAACCCACAGACTCAAGTGATCCTTGGCCTCAGCCTCCCAGCACTGGGATACTGAGCTCTTACAATGTGATTAAAACTTTTTCCATGTTATCACATCCAGATCTGGCAATAACCTGAAGAGAATTATTTTGCAGATGAGTATAAAATAATTATTTTATACACGCAAATTTTATAGAAGGTGAACTGCTTGACCAAAATCACCCATCTAGGGAGGCAGAGTTTGAATACAAGTCTGTTGACTACACATTCCAGGCTTGAAACTTTCCAACAAGCTATACTGTAGTTAGTTAACTGTGGATGTATTCGTCCCTCTCTAACTTAGGTTCTCATATCTCCAAATGTATAGGATTGAGAGAGCAGGGGGCTGCATAGCTATTAGTTTTTAAAGGATATCATATAAATTTGCAATTAAATAAATTACATTAAAACAAATGAAACTAGTGATCAAAATTCTTCACTTCTTAGTTAATTGTCTATAGTTTTCTATTCTCTATGCTCCTGAGATTAGTCTTATGTCTGAGTGGTGAAAACACTATAAATATGATGTTTGCTGCTGCACATATCCAACTCTATGTTCAATGACCTGGATTCATAGCTTGAAATTGGCCACAGTGGGAGTCTTTACACCACGGTAATTGGCCAAGGAGGGTTTTCCTCCAGAGGGCCAGTTACAAAACATTTACCTGAATACTGCTAATCACAACCTTTGTGGTAGGTATTATAATCCCCTTTGAACAAATAAAGTAATTGAGGTTCAGGAATGCTAAGTGATTTGCCCAAGGTCAACTGCTAGGAAATGGTGGGGTCTGGATTTGATCCAGTTCATGCCATTTCCACTACACTGATATTACTTTCCCTTTGCTGAAGCAAAAAACAAAAAAAAAAAAAAAAAAAAAAAAAAAAAAAAAAAAAAAAAAAAAAAAAAAAAAAAAAAAAAAAGAAGAAGAAGAAAAACCAAAAAAACCCATGAGCTCATTCCTTCCCAATCTACCTGACTTCCAGCTGCTTCCCTGTGTTAGGAAATGGCATTTGGAGACCCCAGTGATGCCTGTTATTTAGAAAGGAGAGTGGAAAGTCCTCAGCCTGGGAAGGAGGCAAAAGACCAAAAAAGATGAGTTCAAGTTTTAAACAAACTGCAATCTCATTCCACTCACTTGAGCGTTCAGGAGCTAGTGCTAAGTTGGCCAATTAAAAGTAATTTCATCTTAGTGCCTCTTTGAGGGTTATTTAAAGAAGACTTAAAAATCAATCTTTCATTTATCACAAGAATAAAACAACATACCTACCTCCCCCTCAACTTGAGTCACTCTTTTCAAAATGATGAGGTGCGGTATTAAATTACCTGATTAATCACCGACCTGAGATGCAGCTCTTTTGAACTCTATGGACCCAGCATGATTTGTTGCTTCTTTCAGTTACACATGTATTTTGATGTCAATTCAAAGTCCCTCTTGTGAAAGACTCATGAGCTCAGCAAATATCAAAAAAGTCTGAAACTCATTGGTTGTGAAATGTGATTTGTTCTGTCTTTAGGAGGAGCCTAGAGGGATGGTTCTTGCTCCTGGGAATTTTATTATCTTATTGGGGATTTAAAGGTTAGTGTACTAAATGGTTAAAGAGCAGCTGGGGGGGGGGGATGCAGCTATTAAACAAAGAGGGAATGCAGCTATTAAACAAAACATTCAGCTACAAATATTGGAGAAATGCAAATTAAAAAGACACAGAAATCATTATTATAGATATTAAGCCAGCAAAGGGGTAATGAACCCAGTAATGGTCAATGCTGGTGAGAATTTGGTGAGCCAGACATTTTTTATCAGGGTAACAGTATAATCTTTTAGGAACATACTATGTAGATATTGCCAAGTTATCACAGCATTCTCTACAAATTTTCCTGATAGCTTTGTAGAAACCTTGGGTTCATTCTCTCCTGGTGGAAGCACCTTAATGTTCCTTGGCTGATGTACTTCTTCCACTCTTCATCCATTTACATGTATATTTTTACTGTATACATGAGGTGGTAGACAGATTTCTAAGATGGTGCCTATGATCTTCCCTACCCCTATGCAATCCCTGCCATCTGAGTGTGGGCTGAACCTAATGACTGGCTGCTAATCTACAGAAAGTGGCAAAAGTAACGAGATGTCACTTTTGTGGTTGAATTGCCAAAGTTGGCAATTTCCATCTTACTAACAGACAGTATCTATTACTCAACTTGCACACTTTGATGAACTCAGTGGTCACATGGGTGAACCCACAGGCAAGGAAGTAAGAGCAATTTCCAGCCCCGGCAACAGTGAGAGAGAATTCCAGGTCCTTGGTGATTGAAATTCTCACAGCGAGGAAGCAGAGTCTGCCAACAACCCCTGAGTGAGTTTGGAACTGGACTCTTCCCTGAACCTTCAGTTGAGACCGTGGACTCAAGGTCACCACCTTGATATCCACCCACCCAGCTACAGTAATTAGTTCAGAGATGTCCATGTGACTTGATCAGAGTCAATTCTAGGCTTTTGCAAGATCAAGGAGGAAAAGATGCTCTGTCCTTTCATCCTGGAGCTGGAAGCTGCCAAAGGCAACCTTATGAAGAGGACCTTCTTGAGAATGAAACAATACAGCCCCATGAGACAGAAGTTCCAGTCTCTGATGACATTGTTTGACCCCCAAGGTCCAGCCCTGCCTGACACTTTACCTATGAAGTTTTTAGCTATATAACAAATACTATTTACTGCTTAGACATTCTTTTAAACATGAGTACTGCTACTCATTTTTTGGTTTCTATTAAAGCCTCTTTTAACCATACATTTGATAGGCACGCATTGAGTTACATATGTCAAGGTCATGGGAGCATAAAGGTTAGAATTAGCTATTGAACCCAATCCCAAGGAACTTTGCATCCCATGATGCAAAGAACTGCATCTATAACTGTACCATGCTCTTGAAAACATGCTCCTATTTGAGGCATACCATTCTTTATTCACATTTGTACGCTCAGCATCTCATATACTGTAGGTGCTAAACAAATGTTTATTGATCCTAATAGTATATATCAAATATCCTGGAAATGCAGAGAGAAGAAATCACTTTCAAGGAGGATTGGAAATGCTTCACGAAGGAAAAGAAAATTTAAGTCACTGAGTTTTTAAGGATGAGTTGGGTAGAACATGTGGGTGTGGGAGAAAGGGCAAGGGATACAGTCTGAGCCTGGATCCAGTTGCTTGGACTATAGAGTAGATGAAAGACACTTCTGAAGATAGGATGGGACAGAACTCAGATGGTTTTGAAAGATGGGTGTATTAGTTATCTAGTATGGCATAACAAATTATCTGCAAACTTAGTGACCTAAACTTATGATCTCATATTATCCTGAGACAGTAATTCAAGAGCAGCTTGGTTGGGTAGTTCTCCCGAGGGTATCTTGTGAAGTTTCAGGTGTCAGCTAGGGCTGCACTCATCCGAAGGCTGGACTGGGGCTGGAAGACCTGCTTCTGAGATGACTCACTCAGAGCCTGGCAAATCAGAGCTGGCTCTGGACAGGCAGCCTCAGTTTCGCATCACCTGATGCTACTCATAATGCTGTGTGAGCATCCTCATGATAGTGTTTGGTTTCCCTCTGAGCAAGTGACCCAAAGAGAAGTGTGGAAGGGAAGCCATGACATCATTGATGACTCATTGCTGGAAGTCACATACTGTCTGTGCAATAAGCTATTGATTACACACTTCTCAATCTTCAGCACTTATCAGTGGGGGCAAGGGATCACCGAGGGAGTCACAGAGCCTGTGATTACTGGGAGGCAGGGGTCAGTGGGAGCTGGGCTGTCACTAGCAATGATGAGTAATGTATTTGACCACATGTTGCAGAAACCCCCCCTAGCTAAAGCCACCCATTTTCTCTACTATTCGTTGAACATGAGGTCCAGGGGCACATATACTCAGTATTGCCAGGGTCCAACAACATCATCACACACCCTGAGTGACTGCCACTTCTTGACTCCACCATCCTCCAGATGTTCAGGATGTCTGCTCTCATGTTTTTAAGAACACCCAGGCACCACGTGACAGTGTCAAATACAAACTAGAGGGAAGGGAGGAGAGGGAAGGTTGAGAGGGGTTATTCTCACACCATTCTTTCTTGAAAACATAAGCTCCTCGATTTGAGACATAGCATTCTTGATTCACATTTGTACTCTCAGCATCTCGTATACTGTGGGTGCTCAACAAATGTTTATTGATCCTAATAGTATATATCAAATATCCTGGCATTATAGAGAGAAGAAATCACCTTCAAGGAGGATTAGAAATGCTTTACGAAGGACAAGAAAATTTCCTTGGGGGAAAAAAATCTTTCCTTCTATCTCTTTGGCCAGAACTAGGTCACATGCTTGATATTAGACCAATCACAAAAAGGCTTGGTGCCACCTTTCCCTTTTGAAAAAAATGGATCCATGAGTCATTGGTTGGACCTGGACAGGCAGCTGTCCTGAACACGGGGACAATTTACCAAGAAAGAAGCAAGGAGGATTCACCGGATGACCGAGCAGACGCGCTCACAACCCTGGCAAGAAAAACCTAGGTGATTTTTTTGGACACCTACAACCCGCTGGACTCTGGGCTAGGCTACTCCCACGCACATCATGATCTCTTTCGATGTCTGAGTCACCCTATGGGAGAGGCTCGATGTACTCATTGTACGAATTGGATTAGTTTCTCCCCAAATTCAGAAGCCCTAACCCCCAGTATCGGAGAATGTGACCTGATTTGGAAATAGACTCATAACAGATGTAATTAGTTATGATGAGGTCATTAGGGTGCGTCCTAATCCCCCAAGAGTGGTGTCCTTCTATGAGAAGGAAATTGGACACAGATACAGTTGCACACAGAGGGAAGATGATGGGAAGAGATACAGGAGAAGACAGCCCTCTGCCCCCCTCGGAAAGGAGAGAGTCTTGGGACAGGTCCTTGCCTCCCCTGTAGCCCTCAGAAGGAAGCCACCTGCTGGCATTTGGGTCTTTGACCTCAAACCTCTGGAACCTTTTAATGAAGACTCCCAGTCTGTGCTACTGAGTTAGGGTGGCTCTCAGGAGTGAGTACCCCATTTCACAGGGCAAGAATTGGGAAAGTGAAATCCATTTGTTTGTTTGAGACTAGGTCTCACTATTTTTGCCCATGCAACCGCAGGCTCACATTGCCTGGGGTACCACAGACTCAAGCAGTCCCCAGTCTCAGCTTCCCAGGTAGCTGGGATTACAGGTGCATACCATCACACCCAGTTGTATATTTTTTGGAACTAGATCTCACTACGTGCCCCCAGCGGGACTCAAACCGTGATCCCTAGCCCCAGTCGCAGCTTCCTAGGCTGCTGCTTACAGGCATGCGCCACCATGCCTGGCCCTGAAATCCATTCCTCAGGATGTGGCCAGGCAGTGGACCCTGCCCTGGTCTTTCTGAGGCTACAGCCTATGTGCCTAAGCACAATTCTGAAATGGATGGTCTCCTGCCTACCACGGGGAGCAGGAGAAAGTTTGAGAAGGAGAACAGGCCCATTAGAGCCTTATTTCAGGTGGAACGTCATTCTTTCAAGATCAAAAGGTTCTGTTTCATGTCTCTTTTATCCTAGGCTCACTGCCTCTGGCCTGGTTTCTAGGAGACAGGCAGAACCCCTCTTAGAGGCCTCCTCATAACCCGTCCCCACCCCCCCACCCCCTTGTGCAGGGAGAAGTAGGTAATTAAGTCTCTTCCTCTCTAGGACCTGTGGTCTCAGTCAGCCTTTGATCTTTCCTTGCTCTGCCTTGACGGTTCCTGGTCACTAAAGGAGGCGTGAGAAGGGTGTGCGAATGGCAAGGGAAGTGAGCATCCGGGCACTGACCCAGGACCAGCAGGAGGAGGAAGGAACACTGGCTGGAAGCGAGGGGACTTGGGAAGCCTGGCGGATCTGCCATCCTCACGGGGTCTTGGTGAACCCTGGATCCCTGTGCAGCCTGCAAGGAGCCAAAGGTGCTCTCGTTGAGCTCCTGATAGCCAAGCCACATCATAGCTCACAGCCTCTGCTCCCCCCACTTCAAAGGTGCAGTCAGGGCAACTCTCTGGTTAAAAAGAAAAGGAGAGGGAGGGCAAGAGCAAGGAAAAGGGGGGGGGGAGAGAGGGGAAGGGGGAGGAAAAAAGAGGGAAAGGGAGAGAGGGCAGAGAGACAGAGAGGAAGGGGAAAGGGGAAGGGAGATAGAGAGAGGGAAGAGAAGAGGGGGGAGGGG
>PVHY01017236.1:0-31964 GCA_004024945.1 Uropsilus gracilis
TTCCTTTCCTTTCCTTTCCTTTCCTTTCCTTTCTTTCTTTCTTACCAGGTCTTGCTCTGTTGCCCGGGGTAGTGGCACTCAAGTGATCCCCAGCCTCAGCCTCCCAGGTAGCTGGGATTACAGGCATGCACCACCAGGCCCAGTTATTTTTTGAGACCAGGTCTCGCTGTGTTGCCCGGGGTAGTCTTGAACCCGCGAACTCAAACGATCCCAGGCCTCTTGCCTCCCAGTGCTTGGATTACAGGCACGTGCCTCCACACCCGGCTTGGCATTATTTCTTAATACACTCACTTGGCTGTATGTTTTTCTTCTGGGTGCTAAACGATGTTTTGTTTTGGTTTTGCAATTAGCGCTTCAATAGCGAAGGAAATGCTGGTGAAGATGGTTCCTGCTGGTCAGTGTTCTGAGACTTGGACCGGGTCTGCTCTCCTCTGGGCTTTTCAGGACGCCGGTGCTGGAGAGAACCAAGCTCTGTTTCTTGCTTGCTTGCTTGCTTGGTTTCTTGCTTTGTTTCTTGCTTGCTTGCTTGCTTGCTTGCTTGCTTGCTTCCTTCCTTCCTTCCTTCCTTCCTTCCTTCCTTCCTTCCTTCCTTTCTCTCTATTTGTTTATTTATTTTTTGAGATGAGACTAGGTCTCACTATGTTGCCCGGAGTAGTCTGAACCCATGGACTCAAGCCATCCCCAGCCTCAGCCTCCCAAGACTGGGATTAAAGTCACACACCACCACACCCGGCCAAGCTCTTTTATAGTCTCTCATTTGATTTCGATATTAATAAATCATAGAGAAGTGACTTTGACAAGAGCAGAATTAGGCAAATATTCTGAATCCACTGCTCAGAATGATTTTGGTGCCTTTCTTTGATGGCACTTTGTCTTTAAGATTGAGAGGTGAATCTCGGTCTTAATCCTGCTGGTTACTCATTATCCCCAGCCCTGGTTTGTAAAAGTCAGTGTGTTATTTTAGTGTTAAATCTTCTAAGGGGTGACCCCCCCCCCCACCAGCCAGAGCTCACCTTTGATCCTTGTTCGCCTGGCTCCTCTCTACCTGTAATATTATACATTGGGTGCACACGATGGCTTTGAAGCTATTGGAAAGGAATGTGTAGAATGTATATGTCAAACTCGTTTTGTAATGTGCTTTAAGAAAAGCATGCCGTGTATACTTCGGATCTATTATTTCTTCTCAGGATACTGATTAGAGCAAAACCCATAATTTAGCAAAATAGGTAACAGATTTTAGAATGTGTGTGTTACACACACTCACATGCATGCACACCCACACACACTTTTGGAGAACACGTAAGGACTAAAGTGACTTTTGAAAATCAAATAATACCTTTGAAGTTGGCAGTTTTCTGACCACATAGATGGACTCTGAGTTGTTTTTTATATTCAGAACTGGAGGGAAGGGCTGAGTAGTTTAATGGTTCTGTATTTATTCCCATGACTATTGAATTTACTCTCATTTCTTCTTAATGGAGTTTTGATTTTTCTCTGTCATTGTACCTCTGACTTCCTCTTTTGGATGCTTTAATCAAATACCATCTATAATAAGGGGGGAAAGAGAAAGAGAGAGAGAGAGAGAGAAGAAAAACCTACCATGCATAGATTTATGTCCTCTGCTAATTATTGGTTAGTTATCAGCTACCTCGGTATATTATGGATTTTGAAACTTTTAATGAGTTTCAACCAACAATGGAAAAATTGCCCAGAAAAATATAGAGGAAACCAAAATTTGTTACTGTAGGCTGAACAGATAACACTAACTTTAATGATAATGACAATGACGGTTTAAATAAATCTCTCCAAGGTCACCTGACCTCAGAAAACACTAGACCATCTGGCCTCATTCCCTGCCGGTCATGACTGGAGATGGTAGACCATTAACAGGTGACCAGGGTGGTCCAAATAAGAACCCTAAGTAATGACAAAGTTTCCATTTTATTTCATTTATTTGATTAGAGTCTGAAAATGAAGATTAACCAACTTAGGAAATGAGGGAAGCGGGGACTGTTTTTTGTCACTGATGCTTAAACTCCTAATTTAAAGCATCTTCCCATTGATGATGACAGCATTCAGACTCAAGGAGATGACTGCCCTTGGATTCTTCCAGAACTTTTGCCTAAGCAAAAGGACTAATTGAATAATTGAGATACTTCTAAATTCATGACTTTACCAATAAAGTCCTGTGCCATAGTAATTCACAGGTTAGAACAAAATATTGACTTTTTCAGGTATTTGACAAAATGTATATTCTTTACAATACAGAGTTACCAAATTTATATTTACAAATAAAACGATGTATTATTACACTGTGATACCATCCCTTCTTAATGATAAATGCCCCTGAAGAACTACTTTTATTTTCTGGGGTCTCTTTATTTTTTAATGTATTTAATTCATCTATTTTAACTAATGTATTTAATTTAATATATTAGCTTAATTTATTTTATTTAAAAAGCAACAATAACCCAAACTAACGCTAGTCACCTAACCATGGCCATCAGTGCAAACACTAAAACAACAAATGCCCCATCAGCCAAAAATGTTCACTTTTTCAAAGCCTGATGAAATAGTATCTCGTTTGTGAAGTTCCCAGTTGGTGTTGGCGGGTAGCTCGCAGTGCTCATGTACTATTAGACATTTCTTCATGTTACTGTGATTCAGAAATGAGAGCTCCTCTCTCCCAGACTTCTCTATCTCACTCTGGTCTTGCAACAACACAGCTCCCGTCAGAGAGGACATCAATACATGCCACCACTGTGAGCCAACAGCGAGTGACAAGGCACAGAAGGTAGTCAGAAGGCCAGCGCTCTGGTGGGACATCCCCCCCTCCCCAGTCAGCTTTTATATTTCACAATGAGGGGATGGGAGCAGGGTGAGAGAGTTCTCCAGCCCAGGAAGCCCTCTTAGGGACTGCAGAGCTGCACAAGGAAGCAAGGGCTGAATGGAAAGCTGGGTGGGAAGGAACTCAGGCTTGCAAGCATCTTGCATGTCCTTATTTGAAGCACTTTTTTCTGTATGTGTTTTCTACGGATGGCAGCATGCATGTGCAGTTTCTTTAGAATAAAATGGCTGACTGCTGGAAAAAATGATGAAAACCACCGGACTAGATTATAGGCAGTGTTCTTCCATCTGTAATACCGCAATTTCATCCAACCCTTTTATGAGTTTATCACATCCCATTGTCTTTTAACAGAAACTTTATCACATCTCATTAACTCATTAGTATATGCTCCTATCTCCAATGCATATCTCTGCTACTTTTTTTTTTTTTTTTGACACCAGTCTCGCTATTTTTGCCCGTGGAACCGCAGTCACGTTGCCTGGGGTACCACAGTCTCAAGCGATCCCCAGCCTCAGCCTCACAGGTAGCTGGGATGACAGGCGCGCACCACCATACCCAGCTATTTTTTGGGACTAGGTCTCTCTATGTTGCCCAGGCAGGTCTCGAACCCACGGACCCAAGCCATTCCTAGCCTCGGCTTCGCCATAGGCTGCGATCTGCTGCTTATTTTTTACCGAACAAATTTGTCTATTACGTTTTGTTGCTATTCTTTAAAACCTGATGAAGCGGCTTGTCCTTTGAATTTCTTTAGTCTGTAGAATCACTCCTTTGCCTGGTGAATTGTTTTTACGGGGGTTCCTACCTATTTGATAGGAACGTATCTGAGTGTTCGCAGTGTTGACTAGTTTGATCTGTAAGTCTGATGAGGATATTCTGTTTTCGCCAGTTTCATTTGGGTGTAGTTAACACATACCATTTTAGGTTGTTAAGTATGCAACACGTAGGTTTATACGATGGGAATGTTCTGGATCACCTCTTTCTGGGCATTCATAAAGTCACCGAATAGAATGCTGTTCCAGCTGGAATCATGGGGAAGGGCAGCTGAGGAAAATCCTGGCCTCTTGTGTTGCGAGCTGATCTAGCAGTCACTTGCCTTCTCTGCTTTTATCTTGTTAAAAAGTGGCACTGGAAGAACAAATAATTTTGAGTCTGTGAGCAAATGAATGGTCACTGTTACCAAAGCATGAAGTGGAATAACCCGGCTGTTTACAGCATGAAAAAGAGTAATGACGGAACTAGTAGGTACATTATAGGAGAAATGGAGAGATGTTCTAGAGACTCAAAATACACTAGGGAAGGGAGGGGAGCTAAGCACCCATGCATTCCCCATTCATTCCAAGCTCACCGGGAGTCCCAGGTGTTTGCTAACATCCTGCCACCCGCCAGTCCTACCTTCCCATTGTTTGATATTTCGTTATGCGGTTTGTGCTATTAGTGAGGTGCTTTGGGAATTTCTTTTCTTAGTGGAAATGGAAGGGAATAAAAGGGGAATGACTGACTCACACAAATTACCAACAGCTTACCCTTCACCAAAAAGGGTACTTTTAAGGGAAAAAATGTGCAGCAATTGTTGGTTCCCTCGTGACTCCGTTGTTCTGTCTTACAATTCCAAAAAGCCTCATCAGCGTCAACCCAGGAAACACCTGAGAAGATCACTTAGCCAAAACAGAATGGTTTTGGTTACAGAGAACTGTGAGGGGAGGAACTTAGGAAGTAGAATGCATTTAGGAGTAAGTGGGCCAGAGACCAATCTTGAAAACTAGAGAAATCTTGTAAGATCACAAGCAGAGTGTGTGATGAATGACATATTTCAGCTGCGGTGGCACTCATATTCATGGTGTGATGGGAAGTTTGGGTACAGGAAAATGAAAAACGGTGCAAGTCGTTAGGGATTGGAAGCTGTGCGGGGAACGTGTATTAGGGTAGAGCTGTCGGGTGGGCAGAAATCAGGGGCCCTGAAGATAAATTGTAGGTAGGAGCAAAAGCAGATGTAATGCAAAGATTTTAGGGGTTTTGGCTGAGGAGAGTAGAAAAGTGGTGTTCTTGGTGACCCATGAAATTCTTGAAAAAGTTTAAAAGATTTCAATTTCTAATTTGCTCTGATGGTTGTCCCTGCTTGCAAGGGAAATTGATATGTTCTTCCCTTGGACTTTGAGATGCTTGAGAAATAGGTAGAAAACTTTAGACTAACAGAGAGCAGTGTGGAGAAATAAATTTGGACTATCATCAGAGCAAATTAGAAGTTGGAACCTTTTAAACTTTTTCTTTTCTTTTTCCCTTTTCCCTTTCTCCATTTTATGCCTGCTTGCCTGCCTTCCTCCCTTCCTCCCTCCCTTCCTCCCATCCTACCTTCCTTCCTTTTTTTTTTTGGTTACATTAATATCTAAACTTATTTTGCATAAAATCTCACCTGAGCTCTGAGGTAATTTGTTAGTTTTCTCACTCTGAATTGTCATACTTTTTTTTTTTTTGCTACAAATATTTAATGTCTCGTGGTATATGCAATATCCCCTTTCCAAAATCTAAAAAATCTCTCTTTTAAAATATTTCTGGACCTAATGGGTGTTTCACAAAGGATTATGGACCTGTAATGAGCTTAGAGAAACTAGGCTAGTCCAGGGAACTTATCAAGTCATCTCTAAGTGGTAATCATCTGTAAGTTTAAATAAATGAGAGGCTGGTAATGAGTGATTCAACTCATCATGGGGCATATAAGTTCATATAAGTGGAAAGTAAAAGAGGAAATTTAAGGAGTAGGTAAATTGAAGAGGATAATAGATTCGGGGGGGGGGGAATGTGCTGTTTGATTGGGACACTCGGTGCTCAATCAGTGTGTGTTGAGTGAACGTGTGCATCTGTCTGTTCCCAGTCAATGGAATCATCTCAGTTACTCCTCACCAACTAGTGAGGTGTCAGCAGCTGATCCCCTTTTCTTGATTTGATATCATGTCTTCATTTCAGTTGCATGCAGTATGTGTGGGATGTTGCTTCCATTTTCGATGGTTTTGCAACTGATGGGATTCACCAGCCTGGCAGTGATTGACTCTAAAACCTATTTTGTTCCCTGGTGCTGCACCCCTCCCACCCACTGCCCCAACTAATGGCATTGAAAGAAAAAAAGAAGAGCCTTTTTCATTCTTGCAGCCTTGCAGAGCAGAAATTAAAGTTTATTTTTGTCAGGAACTTTGGCATCTAGGCCTCAAGATCCTGGAACCTGCCCATAGGGTGACAGTCAACTGTCCCTGGCACTGGTGGGTGCTGCTGGCAGCATGGGGGGGCAGTACAGCACTTCTGTTCAGCCTGCCAGCTCAAGTCCTGGACTCTCTTTTTGCCCAGGGACAGACAAGATGTTGCTGTAGTCTGTCCTTTACTGTCTGCCCCAGATCAGGCTGGAGAACACAGCAAACATTGTGACTTGCACGTATAGAAACCCTGAATGACCCGGGAGCCAGTCAAGGAAAGGCATTATGTAAGACATGTAACTAGGGTAATTCTGCACCCTTCAAAGTAAGGTGCCCAAGAAACCCAAAAGCAAACATCTCACCGTGAACATGAACGAGGGCAGGTCTCCTTGGCCCACCTTCCTTGCAGGGTTTGACATAGTTTCGCTGGGCTCTCCTAGAATGTAATTAAGACGTGTCACTCGTAAAGGGACAGGTAACCTTCCTGGCCCATGAGGCCTCTTTATTTTTAGCACCGTGCAATCATTCATTAGCTCACGCACGAATCCCTGAGTTGGTATCATTATCTCTGCTTTGCAAACAAGGAAAAGCCGGGAGTTGCCCAGCTCATGAGGAATCTTGGAATTCCTGACTCTTACTCTGGGCTTCCTGCACGCTGGTGTCAATATATTGTATCATGAAGGCAGCCAAATGGAATTGAGCCAAAGTATATTGTTCTTGTGGTATTTCAGCCCCACCTTGTGGCTTTGCACATGAAAGGGTGCTGCTCTCTGCTTGATGTGGTTGGGGGCTGAAGAAGGGCTCCATGGAAGCAGGGAGTGTGGGGTGGGAAATGGGACAAGAAGTGGATCATGATTTTTGGTCTTCAGATACAAGGTACCTGAGCTGAACTTCTTGAGATTGTCTCTTCAATCCGAAGGATATTTCCTTCTTCAAGGAGCAAGGTGAAACTTGTACCTGGCCCTCCCCTTTCAGAGTATTTTTGGCAGATCTTTTAAGCAGAGAGCACATAAATCTTGTCCTTAAACGAAGTAGGCCAGTTCCAGACTAGCAGAGTTCTTCAAGCAGGGAGAACACATGTTTACCAGCGTGTGGGTCTCCACTGTAGAATGTCATTGGCCTTGTTTGCTAATGAGTAATGTGACCTGGTTTCTGCTGATAGTATTTCCACAGGATCACATCTGTCGTCATCTTCTCTGTAAGCTTTGTAAATAAGCCCAGAAATCTTTCTGTACCAGAGGGGGAAAGATAGACCTACAGGTTAGGTTCTCGAATATCACACCCCAAGAAGAGTTCCTTAAAGGGTGTTTGGCACTACCACTTGCATGTAAGTTGCTTTTTTTTTGGGGTCGGGGGATGATGACGACAGGTGGGATGTGGGTCAGCTTGGAAGAGGCACTTCCTGGGTTATCAATCACCCCAATCTTGTCCCCTTCCCCAGATGTGTTTTCCACCCTCTTAGGCACTCTTTACACCAGGTCCTCAAAAACATTTTCTAAAAAGTCCTGTTGATTTCCATGCCATAAGCAAAAATGATGAACAAAGATGGATAGTAAAACTGGGGAAAAAAGAATCTTTCCCCCCTATCTATTATCTCTAGTCTGATTTAGGGAGAGAAGCTTCATAGTAACCATTGAAACATTTCTTTCAACAGATTGGGCTGTCAAATACATAGGTCACCGATGAGGATATTTTAAAGCACAACTTACCCTCTGAACAGTGTGGCTTTAGTTTCTCTGGAGAGAAAGAAAAAAGTATCAGTATTAGATTAAAAAATTGCAAATTTAAGCTGATGCTTGCTTTACATCTATAATCTGAAATGGAATTAAAAAAATACTTCATGTAGTATTTTCCCCTCACAGTTGTTAGAGCAGGAAGTGATTTTGTTGAATTACTTGTAAAAATTATTTCTAAAAGTATACCTGATACTCTCATGGATCCTAAGTATGTTTCATGGAAATATAAATGACTTAAATACTTTGAAGAACTAGATATTTATATCTGGCTTTCTGGACCCTAGTGAAGAGAGCTGTTCTAGACAGCCGAGATTAACAGATGATTTATTGTCTACCTTTGTAGGTTATAAACTTAATTTTCACTCTTTTGGATTAAACTATAAAAACAAGTTTAGGTATTAAAAAAATATTCTAAACACGGTTTAGGTTTTTGTGCTGTGGTTGCAGGTACATAGAAATTAGTTCAAAGGAAAACAAAATAGAAAAACACTGATTTATTGGGATCCTAAGCTATCGGTAGGTAGATAGCTTATCATTAAAAGTGTGTATTTGTTAAATATGCACACTTATATATTTAATATGTATTGAATCTATTTTATACATTCATTTTATATATCATATATTATACATCATATGTAAATATAATATATAATTTATATACATTGTATAAAATTTATATACAGTATATACATACATTTATATGCATTTATTTTTTACATATATGTATTATATGTATATACACATGTTTATATAAATTATATTCTATATACATTACATACATCATATATTTATGTATACATATTTATATACAATATATAAATATACACACATTTATATACATTATATAAATATAAATTTATATGCATTATATATGAACTTATATATACATTATATATAATGTATACGTTATATACATTTATATGCATTATATATGATGCATGTTTATTTATCATATACATCATATTTCATATACACTTATATACAGTGTATATACTTATATGTACATTATATATGAATTTATATGTATCATAGAATTATATACATTATCTATACATTTGTACATGCATTTATATACATCATATAAAATAAATGTAGTACATTACATATAAATTTAAATATATTTTTATAAATTTATATACATCATATACATTTTATCTATATACATTATATGTAAATATGAATGCATATGAGTATAAATTATACACTATATAAACATTTGATATATTAAAATATTCTGTATTGAATATGTTAAATATAAAATATATTTGTCTCTCTATAAAATTTATGTATGTTATATATACATATAAAATATTTTAGATACTAAATATAGTAAAATATTTTATAATTAATATATGCTAAAATATAAAAATACATTTGTATATTTGTTAAAAATATCAACTCCAGAAGAGGAAAGTAGCAGGAAGATGATTCCATTTCCAGTGAAGATGATTGCCCCTCAAAGATTTAAGACAGAGGTGAGAGAGGAAAGAGACTGAAAGAAAGTGGGATCAAGGTGATGAGAAAAGAAGTGATCAAAGAAAGGCGTGAGGATGGCAAGAAAAAGAGCGATGTGTTCCATACAAAGACTCTCATTATCGACGGTCACCGTGCCAGTACTATCAATTGCTGGCCCAGGCCATCTTTGCTTTGTGAGTCCTTTCTTGGATTCCTCATTTACTCTCGGTGACAGCTATGAACAATCAGAGTGAGCTTGAGTCTTGTCCACTTTATTCTTTTACTTCTGTGATGCAAAGACAATTTCTATACTTGTAACTTCAGAATTTATCGGTCTGCTGTCATCTTCCATGCTAACCGTGTGACACAGCCTTGTCCAGATAGACTAAGGTCATCAGCTATTTACTTACTTCTGGGGGAATCTGATCTATGGGGAATTTGCAGATGATTTTTATCTTTCTAAGCAGAGCACTGCTTGCTTAGAAAGGACAGCGAATATGATTGTAGTGGCTAAACTACACCATGGCTCAGTAACTAATTTGAAGAAGGACTGAAAAAAAAGCAAAAGGAACTGTGTCTTGCTATCCATTAAGTAGCGCATGTGTGGCCATTTCTTAAAAACTATATGTTCAGGGATTGTCATGGTGATGATTTGACCTTTTCCTGTGTGTTTGTAATATAAATCATTTGATTGCTAAAATATTGATGTGTTACTACTAGTACTGGGTGTAGAATATAAAAACTTAGACATGTTTATAGTTGTGCTACCTGTTACTCTTATATGTGCTTTAATATTTAAGGAGATGAGCCTTAACAATGTCATTTCTTTTTTAAATAGTGGGCTTGAAGTCATTTTGAAGGTGTGTTTCACAGGTAAACACTTAGAACATTCATTTCTTGCTTGATTTATCATTTAAAAATATTGGCACATGGGCTAGGAGTCTTCATTGATTTAGACTCTTGTTAGCTTTATGCCACCAGCATGGAGACAAACGTGGGTACTTTTTTTAAAAAACAAAATAAACAGGATTGAATCCATGTGTTCTGTGTTCTTAATTTTCCTAGCCTAGCAAAAACTTGTCTACATCATCAGCTTTAACCATGAATCATATGTCAGCGTTTCTATCTGAAGACATAGTCCATAAATTTATATATTTAGATTAAGTATATAAAATCACCCCACATGGTTTTAATAGTAGTTTTTCAGGGAAAATATGGAGGAGAGGGAGCAATGATTTGAAAAAAAAAAGGAAAAAATATTAAATGGCTGTTTCATCTCATATCCTTATCTGTATCTTTATATCTATATCTTTATCTCTTTGAGGCACAGAGCAAGTGTTTTTTGCCTAAAAAATGATCCCTATCTTAAAGGATCTGATCATCTGGATGGGATGGCAAGAGAATTGTACATTAGAAAATGAAAATAAAACCAAACAGAAAAATGAAAATAAAACAGAAAATATGAGATCAGTATTACCAGTAAGGCTTTCAGAGGGGAATGTCAACAAACTTGGATTGTCAAGGAGTCCACTGGGCTGGGCCTTGCCTTGTAAACTGGAGTTGGATTGGCACAGGCAGGTGGGGTAATATCTCGGACTGAGGTATGGAGACAGGTGAGCATTACCTGTATTCCTAGGAAACCAGAGACATAGTCACTTGGTTGGAGAGGATGGTTTGTATACAGAGGTAGATGCATTTGACAGACACACAATGCTGTCTTTCGGTCTCTGAAAGTTTTTGCAACATCCTGAAGATAGTGGCTGCTCACTGAAGATTTGGGGGCCTTAGATATAGGATGGAATCTGGGTTGGGATGGAGCAGGTGGCTGTATTCAGTTGGAGTGGCAGAGGGAGATTAGAGGCAGGTCAGCCGGAGAAGTCCCGAGCTCACGGTCAGAGGGGAGGTAGGATCTGAGATGATAAAATAGACATGTTTTCTCTCTCTCCAAACAACAGACGTTTTCCAATCACTTTCAGAACAACACCAACAATTTCTACTAAGAAAATGGCTGATGATGAAATAGAATGGAGTAGTAGAAAACAAGTACTTGTGTAAGGAAAGAGGGAGTATGCATTTTCCATTTACCATGCTTAGATTTCAAGGCTTCCTAATGTTTAATGCTCTTCACCCATCTGCTTCTCTGAAAGACCAAAAGGTGAGCTCCACCTAGCTCAGATTGAAATCAATCAAGTCATTTCAGATTTCAATTAGTGGACTGTCCTTATGTTCATGGTGTCTGTACAGCATGTAGGAAAGTCACTTTAGTCCTAGATACTGAAAAATGGGTTCCTTTTTTTATGTGAAAATGTCACAGGAGGTAGAACAAGTGGAGTGGGAAAACGCAGGTAGGCATTGAGCCCTGGGAAGTTTAAGAAGCTTCTTCCATTGATTGGGTTCACGAATCTATCCTTCGTGAACAATTTGATAGAAGGGGGTTAAATTCTGTAAACTCCAAGGGCCTGTCGGCTCTACTATTCTGCAGTTATCTAAGTTAGATCTAACACCAGAGAACATGTCATAAAATGAATTTCTAAATGCTGTTTGAGTCAGAGTTTGGTTGAATTTCCTCATGGTTATGACAGTAAAGAATGACTCAGCGATGGGCTTTAGCCATGATTAATTCATGGGAATTAATCATGAGAAATCGTGGGAAATCATTAATTCATGGGAAACTTAAAGTAGATTTTTTTTTAAAAATGCTGATTGTACATCAAGATTACTAAGTCATTTGGCATTTGAAATGATATTCCCCTTTCTCCAGGAATCTCTATTAAAAATGGATTAACTTGTAGATGTAATTTAATGGATGCTGTTCCTTCTGTTCAGGATCTACCCATGAAAGACATTGTGTGAGGCCAGTTTTTTAGGGACAACCAAATTCAAGGCACCTTTGAAAACTCTGAGAATTTAAAGATATGTATTCTGGAGTCAAATTCAAGTTCAGACCTCAGCTCTGCCACTTGATAGGTCTATGACCTTGAACCTGTTCCTAAACTTGTCCCCCAAGTCCCTGGTGTAAGTCCAAAGCCAAGACTTCTTTAAATGCCCCCCGCTGGTGTGCCATTGCCAAGTCTTCCCTGACTTCTCCTGCAGATCAGCTCCACCCTTCATTAGGTGGGACAGGGAATATGGCGATTCCCCTGTAACATCTAACCGCATGATGATACCATCTAATAGCTTTAACAGTCTAACAACTTGTTATTAGAGGAAGCAAGGGGAAAAAGCACTTATTTAGAAGGGAACCCACAGGTTTAGCTGTAGATCTGTATGTCTATGTACATACATAGATATGTGTGTATAGATATGTCGGTATGCATGCCACCATATCTTCTT
The DNA here is from genome assembly GCA_004024945.1 of Uropsilus gracilis. NCBI lineage: Eukaryota > Metazoa > Chordata > Mammalia > Eulipotyphla > Talpidae > Uropsilus > Uropsilus gracilis. Next base: position 12,555 of record PVHY01017236.1, read on the forward strand.
TTTTTTTTTTGAGACTAGGTCTCGCTATTTTTGTCTGTGGAATCGCATGCTCTCGTTGCCCAGGGTACCACAGACTCAAGCAATCCCCAGCCTCAGCTTCCCAGGTAGCTAGGATTACAGGCACGCGCCACCACACCCAGCTATTTTTTGAGACTAGGTCTCGCTATTTTTGCCTGTGGAACCGCAGGCTCTTGTTGCCCGGGGTACCACAGACTCAAGCCATCCCCAGCCTCAGCTTCCCAGGTAGCTGGAATGACAGGTGCGCGCCACCACGCCCAGCTATTTTTTGGAACTAGGTCTCGCTACGGGCCCCAGGCGGGACTCGAACGACGATCCCTAGCCCCGGCCGCTTCATAGGCTGAAGCACCATATCTTCTTTAAGATCATTTCGACCGTTCTGCTCATGTTTTTGGTATTGGTCCAACTGCGATTCCAAAATGACAAAGGTGACGCTGCACTGATGATTAGTTCATCTTATTTGTCTTTGACTAAGAGTAAATATATTTCATCTCTATTGGGAACATGCTTACTTTCAGGAGGAATGTTGTGCCGTCAACTGACATCCAGGGAAAGGAGGTTGAGGGGAGTCGTGAATGAAAGCAAGGGACCATGTGTTTGGTTTGTGTTTCCAGCAGATGGTGAATAGTCATTGAAAAGGTGTTTCCTGGGGGAAAGTTCCGTTGTAGTTTGAGGAACTAAAATTTCAAGTTCAGCAGTAGCGGTGAGTCAGGGTTTCTCAGATTAGTTCTATTTGGGTCCTTCATTTTAGATAACCAAGAGGGATTGCCTTGCAACTTGGGGTTAATGAGCAACTCGGATTACCTCCAGGTAAGCAGCATCTGCCTGAGTCGTAGAAAACTAGCAAGGCGTCTTGCTCTGAGTCATCCCCCCTGATCTGGGCTGAGATCAAATGGGCAGAAAAGGAAAATAGGAGGCAGAGATTCAGACAATGGGGCTTTTTGTGGCTCCACCCTTTCTCCAGACTCTTGCCCTATTGCTAAGCACATTTTCTGCCAAGCTTTCCCTGAAATCGCTCTCTGTTCCTCAGCTGAGAAGGAGCTATGTTTACGGGGCTTGTCAGAAGAGGGTGTGAAGATTTTCTTCCTGTCTGAACGCTCCCAGGCCATGAAAAGGTCTTTTTATGCTCTTCAGTTGACCCAGAGCTGGGCAGGGGACGGTTCGGAGGGGTGTGCCCGGGTACCCATTCCTTCCCTGAGGCCAGGGAAGCTCAGCAGAAGTTCTGTCCTTGTCAGAAGGAGGAGGGGGAGGACTTGATTACTCCCTTTGGCAGGAAGCCCGCCAGCAGCACACAGGCCAGGCCTGTGCCCGGAGCTGCGATGTGGTCACCACCGGCTGGACAGATGGGGGGGGGTGCGACAGGGGGGTGTTGGTCAGTAGTCAGCACTGCTCTGGCTTAGGCTGGTCTGCACGGCGTGGCTGCCCAACGAGTGAGCAGCACAGCGTTGAAGACAATCAGCACGCCTGTGTTGTCGCCTGTTAAGCAAAGCTCATCTGTCTTGTCTCTCCTAAAGCGCTTCCAAATTCAGGTGTTTTGTAGGCGAGTAAAGCTGGCTCAGCTGGGCCTGCGACGCATGGCAGCTCTTCCTAGAGAAGTGGGCACGTGCTGAATGACCAGCTGAAAGGAACGGCCGGCCGTGCACAACTTAAGGCTCCACCACCGCCTGCAAGGCAACCCCTTGGCACTAGCTGGCCAGGGTGGGCTGGCACCTCACTGGGCAGGTACCTGGCACCTCTGGGTTTGTTCTCAGAAACTCAGGCTCAGCTGAACCTGGCCGCAAAGCCTCCCATTTTCACCTCCTGTTGTGTGTTTCTGCAGACCGTCCTACGTGTGTTTCTATAGCCGTTTCGCTGTCTCCTGAGCGCTGTCTTCTGCATGTCTGATCTGCAGGGATGGTAGGAAACAAGAACAGCCACTTCTTAGGCAGCAGAGCCTCTGTGACAAGCCAGGCGCTCTTTCTAACCCAGGCGTTTGTCCTTCCATTTCGCTGCAGCATCCGCGCCGTGATTGAGAGGTGGACAGGTAGTCCCGGACAGGTAGTCCAAACTGTCATTTTCAGTTTCAAATGAAAGAGCTGGGAAGTAGAAAGACCCGCCCTTGACCTTGTACCAACATAATCTGCCACCCAAATTATTCATATTCAGGCTTCGGCAGGTCTGGGATCTCTTCTTATTGGGCCGGAGCAAATCATGAGAATTCCAGCTGATGACCACATACTTACTTTGTGTGTGTGTGACTAGGTCTCACTGTAGTGCTTGAGGAACCGCAGACTCTCATTGCCCGGGCTACCCCAAACTCAAGCGATCCCCAGCTTCAGCCTCCCACATAGCTGGGATTACAGGCAGGCATGCACCACCATGCCCAGCTAGTTTTTGAGACTAGGTCTTGCTATGTTGCCCCAGGCAGGTCTCGAACCTGCGGACTCTAGCGATTCCCAGTCTCAGCCTCCTGGCCTAGGCTGGGATTAAAGCCTTATGCCCCTGTGCCCGGCTGATGACCGCATATTTACTTTTCAAAAAGAATTAGCTCTGCTCACGTGTCTTTGTCTTAAGGATACCTGGATTTTAAAGTGTTCTTGGGGGAAGTTTGACTGCTTCTTGAGACCGGAGTTCTTGACTAGTTTTCCAGCCCTCTGAAATTCTGAAGAGGAGGTATTCCTTACTCTCTGATTCCAGTGACAATCTACTCACTTCTGTTGTTTGCCCCCCCCCCAAGAAGAACAGCAGTTAGATGAGCTGTGGGCTCTAGAGGAGGTGATTCAGGGGCAGCCAGGTGGAAGACTTGCACAGGGCGGCATGCGGGGAGCCCTCACGCCCTCTCGGGCACACCCTTCTCCCATCACCACCTTGTGCACGGGACCTGTCTTTAACCCCTTAAGAAGCCTCTGAGGGGGAACCAGCTACTCCTATGTTTCCACAAGCGCACAGTGAAGGACAGAGGCCACTCGCCCTATCTGAGGTCACCCTCCCTGGTCAGCGTCAGAGCTGGGACCTGGACTCTGGCTGCCCTGACCAGCGTGCAGCATTGCCTCAATGCTCATGGCAGGGCCACCTCCCTGGAATCAGACAGACCTGCCTGGAAACCAGCCCACCCTCCCTGCGGCTTTGGGAAGGTTGCTCGTTCTTCTCTTTCTTCCTCTGGAATAGGAAGGTCACACCCTCGCGTTTTCATCCAGGCAGCTCCCATCCAGTGGGGTTTGACCCTTTCTCATCCTTCTCCAGTCTTCCTCCAGGTTCTTTTTGTAAGTGTTCCAAGTCTCATGAGATCCATCCCCCACGAAGACCTTAAGTGCTGGCTTAGCAAACAGCTGATGCGTCATTTCTGCTGTTTCATCACATCACAGCTCTCTTCCAAGGAGGTAGGGCAGGTCCCGCAAAGGTATTTATTTCTGGTCAAGCACAGGTTCACGTCTCGGTTACCCAGCTTTGTGGCGGGTGAGCCCTGAAGTACTGAGCACCGAGGTTTGGGGAGGAGACCAGCAGCAGAACAGTCTACAGTAGCAGGCAGCGATGGTCCTTATGAGGATACTGGGTCACCCCGGGACCCCCACCCTGGGAGACTAGAGTGCCTTTAAGTGGAGAAAAACAGCATTTTCAGTCCTTATCTCCTCTAGCCTTCCAGAGTGATACAGGAGTTTTAGTATCAAGAAGACCTGGTTTTGAACTCCAGACTCACTAACAATATGGGTCAATTCCTTTAGCCTTTTCGAGCCTCTTTTCCCATTTATAAAATGGGGCAATAGTATCTCCCTCTTAGGGTAGTTGTGAGGATTAGCTATGTTCAAGGTCAATGCAGTTCAGTCAGGACTGGTTTGTTATGGAGCCTTAAATCAATACTCCGTGCTGGTCTTTGTGGTGCTGAGGCTTCTAGCTCTTCCTGTCCTCATCTCATCTGCATCTCCCTGGGAAATATTAAGAGACATAAGTAGAACTTATTCTTGTCTCTACGGATTTTTTTTTTTTTTTGCACTTGCTTTGATAGAGGTTATGCTCCTTCTCTACCCTTCTCTGTGTTTCGTTTTGGTCTTCAGGCTTCTAGAATGTTCCATCAAAGAGGAATCTCATAAGTTACCCGCTCTTCCTGTATAGTCCGTCTTCACTTAACAGCCTTGTCAGCATCCTGGAAGACGTACAGGTGTCAGGACCACAGGATGAAACCAAGTTTACTAGGCGAATCGGTATTTTGGGCCACAGTGAAATCCCCAATGTTACAGATAAAAATGGAAAACACTGCTCATGCTAACTAATAGCTTGTAGCCACTTACTCATTTTCTAGCCCACTTAGTCCAGCTCAAGGTCAAGGTGGGAACCAGCCAGAATGCTCTTCCTTTGCAGCACGCACCACTCACACCCACCCACTCACCCATCCACACACATACACACACACTCAGACTGGGGACAGAACCATTTAGACACACCAGTGAACATAACACGCACATCTCTGGGGTGCTGGAGGAGTCTAGAACACCCAGGGAAAACCCAGACATGAGGAGAACTTGCACATTTCATATAGTCGGTGGCCCCCACCAGGTTCTTAGTTATTTTCCCCCTTCATCAGCATCCTAATGAAATGACTGGAAGGGGTGAAGCTATTTGAGGGCTTGTATTTTCTCCCTGCAAGACCAGTCTGGTTTCCCTTCCCTCCCAGTCAGGCTTAACCCTTTCCCATTAGAACAGGCCTGTGACCTGCATGGATTCTCAGGTGATGTCTTTGAAGTATCTTCTGTGTATGTGAGGTGCCTGTTATGAACCCGTTCTTGTAGGCACTGGAGTTCAGGATGAGTGCGATGGCTAAAATCCCTGCTCTTAGCTGGGTGCGGTGGTGGGCACCTGTAATCCCAGCACTGGGAGGCTGAAGTCAGGGACCACTTCAGTCTGTGGATAGGACTACCCTGGGCAACATAGCAAGACCTACTCTCTTAAAAGTAAAATAAAATAAAATAAAAATCCCTGCTCTTGAGGGTCTTCCATTCTGACTGAGAGACAGATAGGCATTGAGTAGATGAATGTGATGTCATGAGCTAGTAACAGGTGTTCAGGGGGGAAATAGCACATGACAGGAGGAGCAGTGATGGCAGGAAGTGTTTCTTCAGAGAGGATGATTTAGGCAGAAGGGCTCTCTCAGGAAACCTGAATTAGGGAAGAATCCCCTGTGTTTACCTGTGAGAACATTCTAGAAGAAAGAGCAGCTAGCACGGGTTCTTGGCAAGGCTGAGGAGTGCCCGAGACTGTGGGAGGTTCATGGCGAGCAAATGAGGCAGATAAGTTGTCAGGGTCTTGGGGCTCATTGTCAGAGTTTTGATTTTTCTCTGACCATCCATCATGGAAGCCTTGGAGAATTTGAAGCAGGGAAGTGACATCATCTGACCTATGTCTTTAAAAAAAAAAAATAGCTGGGACTACATCAAACTGAAAAGCTTGTAACCAAAACAAAAAGAAACCCAACCGAATGGGAGAAAAATTTTACCCGCCATACAAGTGATAAGGTTCCGATAACAAAGATCCACAAAGAACTCGCAACTTAATAAAGAACTCACACAGCTTAACATAAACAAAGCAAAGATCCCAGTCAAAAAATGGGGCAAAGAGCTGAAGAGACATTTCGCAAAAGAAGAAATAGAGGTGGCCAACAGGCACATGAAAAAAAAGGCTCAACATCACTAATCATCAGGGAAATGCAAATCAAAACCCCAACGAGATACCACCTTACACCAGTGAGAATGGCTCATATCAAAAAACAAAAGAGAGTCAACAACAAGTGCTGGCGAGGATGTGGGGAGAAAGGAACACTCTTACACTGCTGGTGGGATTGTAAACTGGTCCAGCCACTATGGGAAGCTGTGTGGAGGACCCTCAAGCTCTGGCCACCCTTCCGCTCCCTGTTGAAATGGATGCAGGAGGTGTTTTCTGGCTCAGAGCTGAACTTCCCTTGCTGCCAATAAAAAGATACCTAAGATATGACAGGGATGGGGGTGTGCAGGGGAGATAGAAGAGATAGAAGCAGAGAGCAGAGTAGAGGATCTCCCCTTATCTTCTTATCTTCTTCCAAGAAAGCAGCCAGTCTTTTCACCCAGATATAGAGCCAGACACATGCTACCTTGGTGAACACACAGATGTGCTACTCTTGGCTCCTTCCTTGGCTCACTGCTGTTGGCTCCAAGTGAAATTCCAAGCAACGCTTATAGGAAGCCCTCGTCTCAGCCAACATCCCACTGACTCCACCCTGAGCAGATGCTGTACTTTTCCACATCTGCTTCACTCAGGCTCTTCCTTCTGCCTGAGAGGCCGGTTCACCTCTCTTCTACCTAGCAGAAGTATTCAGACTCTTCCAAATGCCACCACTTTCAAGAAGCCTTCATGATGGCGCTCTCGCTTTACATCTCTCAAGTTCTTAATTGCTAAACCTAGTACAGATATATTATTTTGTCCTATCATAGAGTTCCCAGTTCCTCAAATGCATGCTCTCACCTTTACATCTTTAAAATATCTATTTGAAAATGTACCTCTGTGCTTACTGCAGGAAAAGCAGCCAGGAAATATTTATTAAATATTGTTTTACTGTGTAACAAATCACCATGACTTTTGCAGCTGAAAACTGCAAAACTGTACATTTGTTATCTCCGTTTCCATGGCTCAGGAGTCTGGACAAGGCTTAGCTGAATTTCCTCTCAAACTGACAGTGAAGGTGTCAGCTTGTGGCTATAGGTTCAGCTGAGGTCTGGCGTCCTCTTCCAAGTTCACGTGGTTGTTGGCAGAATTCATCCCCTTGCAGCTATAGAACTCATGATGCTTCTTTCTTTAAAGTCATCAGGAGAGATAGTCTTTCATGCCTCAAGTTTCTGACCTCTAGATACTCTTTTAAAGGGTTCACATGATGGGTCAGGTCAACCAAGGATAATCTTTTGAGTAACTCAAAGTCAACTCATTAGCGAACTTAATTACATCTGCAAAATTCCTACACCTTGGCCTCATAAAGAAGCTAGTCATGAGTGAGACATCCATCATGTCCACATGTCCTGCCTACTCAACGGAAGGCCTCACAGACAGCAGCAACACCAGGGGGCTGGGATCTGGGCAAGCATCTTAGTATTCCTTCTACCATCCTTGCTTTTGTGGCAATGGTCTTAGCAGAGTGCTTTTTATTTAATGGTTTCAAGGACCCAAAACTGCTTCTAAATAGTGAAAAAAATAAATAAAAAAGGCCCTTCAGATTCACGGCTATTTAAAATATAAACTCTTTCAATAACATCTATAAAAGAAGTTGGGCATGGTGGCGTAAGCCTGTAATTCCAGTTGCCTGGGAGGCTGAGGCCAAGGATCACTTGAGGTCGAAGGTTCGAGACTACCCTGGGCCCAGTCTCGAAAAAACAGCCGGGTGTGGTGGCGGGCACCTGTAATTCCAGCTACCTGGGAGGTGGAGGCTAGAGATCACTTGAGTCCATGGGTTCGGGACTACCCCGGGCAACATGGTGTGACTGGGTCTCTAAAAAAAATAAATAAAATAAAAAAAGACATAGTCCTTCCATCTTTGGGGGCAGTTGAGTGGAAATTTAAGCCATCATTGTTTTGAATCATTCTGTCAGGTTGTACTTTACGATGTTTCTGTGTTGGTTTTAGTTTATTTTATTCAGTCTAGAAACAAGAACACGAAATGATCCTGTTAGTGACGGTGTTGTCGAGCGCTGGCTAGGGAGACAGACAAAATGTCCATGACGTGCATAGGTTGAGGAACATGTAAAGAATTTGGGGAAGATTTTTGTCGTCTGTGGAGAGACTCAGACCTGACCTGGGAAGCTGACTCCCTCTCCCTCTCATCTAACAGTTGCTGTTTCTTTTCTGCCTGTCCTTTAACTCAAGTAGACCCACCTAGTCAGGGTGCTGTCGGTTTCCAATGGGTGATGAACCCCTCATTCACCCTGGTGTGCATGGAAGCCATTCTCCCTACACAGGGACGAGCTTCAGGGCTGTGGGTGACAGTCACCTTTAAGGCAGATGTGTGCCTGGCCTGAGGGTTGCTAAAGGGACAAGAACAGAAATAAAATTCCATCCTTCAGCTTATGAAGGGAACATCTCACCAGGCAGATCATGAAAGGGAAACTAGTTGAAGCCTAAAACAACCAGAGAACTGAAAAAAAGAAACAAAGGTGGCGCTTGAAAGACTCTTTCTTTTGGAAAAGTGGAAATCCTGAATTTTTGCTGTGGGAAGATTTGCTGGCCCTGTCAGCACATGATCTACATAGTTCCACAGCGCATTACCTGTGACCAGCAGCTGAAATGTCTGTGAATTTTTTCCACTGTGATATGGAAGGGCAGGGCCAAGGATGTGGGAGGAAAAGTCAGGCGTTGGCAACTTTGCTTTCCTTTTCATCTAGCCCCACCTCTACACGCCCCAGAGCCTCAGTTCTAGAATCTGGGGTGGGGTTGTTTTCCTCCGGGGCCTTCCTGCTCTGGGATACAGAATCACAGAACCGAGAGAAAGAATGAGCTATGCACATCTCCCTACAAGCTCCATGACCCAGAGGGGGAGTGGGATGGTATTTAGCCATTAGAGGGTGTGGTGGGTGCCAGATTCTCCTCCCTTTCTCCAAGTCCCGTGAAAAGCCCTGTTGCTAGTCCTGAACATGGCAGCGTTTCAGTTTGTGCTTCAGAAAAGCAGGTGCCCTGATGAACTAGCGCGATCCCTTGTGCGCTGCTGGAAATGAAATGAAACAGGTAGCTATCCACCTGGCCTGTGTGATGTTCACTTCACGGAGTCTGCTGTTGCAAGAGACTTTCATGGGTCTGTTTGAAAACTGTTTAAAAACAAAACTGCAATCTCCCTGTTTTTATTTCCTTCATTATGGTCATCACAAAGCATGACCTTTTTTTCAAACACTTGATTTAAACAAAATGACGAAATACCCACAAGACATGTCAGAGTAGTCATTACTCGCGCTTAGTAATGAACGTCTCACTACAAAGGTGGCTGAACACGAACCTTCTGTGGAGAAGCCGAGAGCAAAAGGAAGGTTGATCAAAAACTGGAAAACGCTGATGGAGGCTGAAGACAGATAGATGCGCCTTTTGTCTGCAGAACGCTGACTGCCCTGTGACGAGCCGGTGAAGCCGACTATAAACCGTCACATGCATTTACTGGCATGTAATCAACTGTGGGGGGGTTAGAGTTCAGGGAAGGGGTAGATGTGTAGCTTTGAGAATGGAAGTGGATCCTAGTGACCCTGGAAGTAGAAGGATCCTAGTGACTCTGCAGGGTCTGGTCCCTGGAAGTGGGACGTGTGTCCCCAGCTCAGTGTCCCCCAAGCCAGGGTCACCTCAACCCCTAGCAGACCCGCCTGTGTTGCTCTGGGGAGCTCCTCGGAGTCATCCCTCGGGTATCCGCTCTCGTTCCCTGCGTTTGCTCCATTTCCACCGCGGTGGTCACTCGGGCGCCTCCGCACTTGACAGTTAAACTGCAGGCTCCAGGCTCTCATCCCCTGGGCCCAGCAGAAGTCGCCACGCTTGTCTTTCCCCAATACTGTCTTGGGTCAGATCCCTTCCCGGCTCAGAAGCCCCCCAAGAGCTTGTTTCCCAAGACAGTCCGTTGGGGCTTCTTGACCTGCCTTTGGGGGCCCTCTTCAAGCTGGCTTTGTCATACTTACCCACCTTCCGCTTACCCCGCTGACCCCGGTGGCTCCGATAAGGCCCTGTGTTCAGGGGCATGTGCTTTTCTTCAGAACGCTCCCCTGGCTTGGAAGGGCTTGCGCTGACCCTCCCATGGCGAAGTCATGTCTCACTGGCACACCTTCACTGATTCCGCCCTCTTTGAACTCTCCCAGCATTACACATGTCTCTTCTCCACAGTGGCCATCTAATTAGATGCCTGTTGCACACTGGTGGTGTTTTATGGATGTGTCTATAACCTTCTAGAAGTCAAAATAAGCCTTCTATTCTCTGTACCCCACCTAGCGAACACACGACAAGTCCTCTGCGGAAGATACTAATTATCGCATAGTGTGTCCGTGTAGGTTGGATCCGTAGAAAAATTCTTATTTTTAGATGACATTGTCGAGTCCAGGTGTAATCATAGGACCAAATAAGTGTGGCTCTAAGTGATGGCTACAGAATTGGTTACTAGCAGAATAGAAGGCTTTTATCTGGTATCAGAAACAGCGCCTTCTATAGAAAGAAAACAAGGGATTAAAAAGTCTAAGACATATGGATTTTAAACATGAATTCAAATGCTGCCCTTTCAGTCAAGCATGACTTTTCTGCATATAAGTGGCAGCTGCCGTGATAGGCCTGCTGTATCCTATATCAACCTTTAGACAATATTACTTTTCATTGTCTTCACACAATTGTCCTCCTTTCTGCTGTCTTATCCCCAGACTCCAAGTTCCTTCATGGCAGAGACTGTGTCCTTTAACCCCTTCACCTGCAGAAACTGACACAGAGCTGGTAACCAACAAGTGTCTGTTGAATAAATAAATGGATTATGGGAACCCTCATCAAATCATGAGTGGGACATTCTATAATATAATTATAGTTGGAAATGACCATTGCGTCTTTTTGTAAATAAATCTCTTTATGTTTTGATTAGGATATTTCGGATTATTTAGGATAATTTTTTTTTTACTTTCTGGAGCATTTAACTCTCATTCTATCCAAATTTTATCCATGATCCTAGATGACTATAGAGAAAATTACAGTTGAGTTTAGGCCAGGAGAAAGTGATTTGTTTCCTGTCAAACCTGGGGCAATTTGTAATATATTAAAAAATAAGTATATCTATATATTTATAATTTTTCTTAAGAATAACACCATTACTCAAAAACAAATAACCTGGTTTTAATTGGGCAAAAGACATAAGTAGACATTTATTTGACATTTATTGTCTAGAGAGGATGTACACATGGATGACAAGTGTATGAAAAGACGCTCAACTCACTAGTCATTAGAAATGCAAATCCAAACTACAATGAGATGCTATCATACACCTATTAGTATGTCCACTGTCAAAAAGCTGAAAATGTTTAATGTTTAGTAAAAGCATCAAACATATTAATGAAGACGTAAAGAAATTACAACTCTTGTGCATGGTTGATGGGAAAGTAAAATAGTGCAGCTGTTGTGGAAAACCAATGCTAAAGTTCCTCAAAAATTAAAGATACAGTGACTATAGGACCCAGTAATCCCACTTCTAAATATACAGTGAAAAGAATTGAAATCAGGATCTTGAAAAGATAGTGGCATGTTTACTTAGCACTATTCATAATAGGCAAGAAGTGAAAGAATGCAAATGTCCACTCATAGATGTATGGGTAAAAAAATAAGTCGTATAGATGTTACCATCAAATACTACTCACTTTTTAAAAAAGGAAATTCTATCATATGCTACCAGATGAACAGACCTGAGAACATTATGCTAAGTGACATAAACTAGTCACAGAAGGACAGATACTCTGTGTTTTTCCTCATATGAGGTACAAGAAGTATACTGACTCACAGAGAATGGAGAATGGGAGTTCATAAGGCTTCAGGACAAAGAGTTATTCAGTGGATATAGTTTTAAGTTTCCCAAGACAGAAAATTTCTAGAGACCTGTGGCATAACAAAGTGAGTATAATTAACACCACTGAAGTGTACACTCAAAATAGTCAAGATGATAAAGTTTATGTTCTATGCATTTACGTTGCCATGATTTCAAATAAAATAAAAACTATAAACTGAGTAGCACCTCACAATCATACCTTGTTATAAACCAACAAATGCTTAATACACACTTCTAGTACTCATAACCAAGATGAGAAAGATAGGCGAGCATTTTTCTGAGATATATCACCAAAGAGACTTAAGTAATTAAGAGGTCAAATAGTCATGAGACTCTTCATTGAAGAGTGAAACTTGTTACCAAATATTGAAAACAATTTTCTAACAATTTTTGATTGAAGTAACATTGGCTGATAGAATTCAATCAGTTCCAGGGACATAGCATTTTACTTTGGCATCTGTGTCTACTAACCACATCATGATCACCACCAAAAGTTTAGTTTTTATCCATCACTAACGGTGGATCACTTTACTCATTTCATCCACCGGACCCCTAATCTGGCCTTTGTATCTAAGAGTTTTGATTTGTTTGTCTCCTTTATTTCTTTTGATACCCACCCCCTAATTGGACCTTTGTATCTAAGAGTTTTGATTTGTCTCCTTTATTTCTTTTTATTCCACATCTCATGCTATTTGTCTTTTTCCCTCTGAGCTGTTTCACTGAGACTATCCCCTCATGGTCCATTCATGTTTTAAAATGGCAAGATTCCATCTTTTTCAAATAGCTGAGTTGTATCCTGTTGTCTATAGAGACCACATTTTCTTTATCCATGCTGAATACTTCTGCTAAGATGTATAGAAACTGGGAACTATTGGAATAAGTGTTATGATAACGTATACTGCATTATGTTTATTGATGAATCTAGGTGTCAGTGATTTGTCTTTGAGTGTAGTTTTTGACTTTTTTCTTATTATATCGCATGCTTATATTTTTAGTACTGTCACCTGGGATGCGGGGTACAGCGGATCATTTATATCTTGTTTTAAACGCATAAGCAGATAAAAACTGGAACTAAAACAAGACACAAAAAAGCTCAGCATTCAGGAAAATGGACTCAGTTCACCAGAGCAAGGAAACCCAAGCTACACTGTGCTTGCTCTATCTGTCTATCTCAGGTAATCAGGTTTTCCATATAATTTAACGCCTGCGTGCAAGGCCACTTTCCCCAAACTACCTACAACTTCCTCTGTTGTCTTTTCAGCAAATTTGGCTCACTGTCACACCCAAAAAAAGGACGCACCTCCTTAACCCTTTCAACCCTTGACTCAAACACACCCTTATTAAATGTGCATTTCACATCAACAGGATCTGTCATTCGACTCAGGCTCTGGCAAGGGCAGCTCTTGCCGGAAGAGCTGGCAAGAGAGTTAGTGAAGGAGAGCTGGTGAGAGTTAAACAGGGTAGGCTGGAAGGAGCACAAGTCAAGGCTGTTTTGCGAAGATCCATATTGGTAATGCGTGCCCAGCTCCCTTGCACTCCTCATATTCTCTTGCTGTTTCTCTAGAAAGCCAGAGAGAAGGAGCATCATGGTAAGCAACTAAGCTTTGTTATCTCTTAAGACTTACTTTTGAACTTACGGAGTCGTGTTACTAATGACACCAGTTGGCTTCATGATCTTCTTGCCGTCTAAAGCTGGCAAATTCATCGGGCTTAGAAAGCTTAAGCAATTGTGGGCATAGCAGGAATACCGTGGGTGGCTGGTACTCTTGGCAATTTTGGCAATTTTCAGGTAGAAATGAAAGTGCCTAGTAGGTGATCTACTGTTTGTCCTTTTTCAGGTTCTTTAGAATAATCCAGGTACGCCTTAACAAGCCACTCTTGCTAAAGATGTCTGAGCTGGTTCCATCGGCCATTCTAACCATGTCTATTGTATAGACCTGTTGTTGAGTGTTCATCCTTTTGGGGGGAGTTTAAACAAAATCTTTTCTCCCCGCCCCCTTTTTTTAAAATTTCAAAGGCAAACGGCCGTCCAGGCCTGAGGGAGAAACTAGTTGAGAAAGGGTTGAAACTAAGAGTTGATTTATTTTCCTTCTCGGAAGGAAAAGCTAGAACTCCGTTCCACATTCTTTTGAAATGTAGGTTATCTTTCAAAAGCATTCCCCAGTGGGCGTTGGCACTGCTGCTCTCACTGGTCTGTTCCTACAACAAGTTATTATGTATTGCACATACTTTCCCCAAACAAGCTTTTATTAGGACACGGACATTTATGGGCGACACTCAGCTTTTTAAAACCCTATTATTGGAAAAGCGCTACAACGTAAAATGTTACGAGAAAAAGAGCCATCTCATAAACTTTTAAGAAAAAGAAGTTTATATCAGGGCCATTAAACTTCGCCTAACTAGTATGATCATTGCCAGACATAAATATAAAACTCTGAATAAGTGTTGGGCTTTAATTGTCATTATTTTCTTTGCTAATACTTGACACTTTCCCCCCATCCTTTGATATTTTAGACACAATGGCTTAATACCTACATTGGCTAAACGTCTTTATACTGTGACCTCCTAATCATCCCCTGGGGATCCCCATAGAATGAGTACCCCGCATTTTATAAGCCCTGCCTTCTAGATAATTTGCCAAATTAAAAAAAATAACATTCATCTAAAAAAACATCATTTTCATAAAGCATTAGACGCTTCATAAATGAAATGAATTGGAAAATACATTTGGCATAGTTAATGAGCTACAGCCACCTGCATGGGTAAGCAGCCGTGGGTGAGAACTGCAGGGAGAGGTGTATCCACCAGGCTGATGGCTATGAACGTGGCTTTGACCTTGAGCTTCTCTGTGATCGGAGACCGAGGAGTGGAAAGGCTCTGAAGCCTTCACAGCCTCGTGGCGGGGAGACAACTTTTCATTCTGATTCAAATGTGGAAAGGGCAGAAGAAGCTGTTGCCTGTCTCCTGGCACCATCAGGACTCGGGCTGTGCTCCGCCTGGGCGCACAGGCTTGTCTGCCTCAAGCCCGTACAGGAAAGTGTTTGCAAAACGCCATCCAAACGTGCAAGCCGAGGCAGAGAGGAGGCACCTGGGGCTGTCTGCCCAGAGCCGGGTGGCGAGGGTGATGAAACGCCTTACTTTTCAAAACTGAGGGAGCAGCGACTTTCTGACAGTCTCCATGTGCCCAGAGCAAACTAGTTCCAGCCCCCTCAGAGAGGGTCTGGGGCAATGCAGAAGAAGATTGGGGGAGGGAGGTCAGGTGGCTCCCTTGAGGGGAGAAAGGAAGTGAGTGGAAAGGTCAGAAGATCCAGAAAGCCTGTGCAGTGGCGCGCACCTTTAATCCCAGCCTAGGAAAGGAGGCCGAGACTAGGGATTGCTTGAGTTCGCGGATTTGAGACTTGTTTTGGGCAACATAGTGAGACCTACTCTCAAAAAATAGCTGGGCTTGGGGGTGGGTGCCTGTCATCCCAGCTACCTGGGAGGCTGAGGCTGGGGATGGCTTGAGTTCATGGTAGCCCGGGCAATGTGAGCCTGTGGAGAAAGATAACAGACACTGGCGGACACTCGTCTCCCTGTGCCGACCTACTGAGGTGACATCCCCCCAGCTTGGTCCTTCCCTGCTGGGTTCTGGCACCCCTAGAGCTACCCTGGACGTTCCTTGATCTCCGGGGCACTCCCATCCTTCCACAGGTCCTGCCCCACCATTCTCAGCGACACACATTGTTTCTCAGTTCTTTCCGCTCCAGACGATCATGTTTGAGTGTGAATGTGTATGTGTGTGTAGGGGGCGGGGGGTGGTGGTGAGCGTGTGTGTGTGATAGTCAAGTGCAGCCGAAGGAACAGCCCGGGAAGCAGAAGGAAAGAAACAGCACGAACATTCTTGTGCCTTTTCTGGTCCCACCGGTTACGCGTGACCTTGGACAGATCACTTTTCACCAGGCAGTTTTCCCAAATGTACTATGAGGGTGACGATGGCTGTTTCCAGGGGCTGTTAGGAAGACCTGTTAGGAAGACCTGGCACTTGGCAGATTCTTAAAAAACAGATTTCAGAGCTGGGGGTGAGGGGTGGTGTGTATGGCACTGAATGCATTAGAGAGTGAAGGGGTATGTACGTGCCTGGTTGGTGTAAAATGAGCATGTACCCAAAAGGGCCGGAGATGTGACTGTGGAACATGAAGAGTAATCACGAAGCCGGTGCCTGCGGAAGGCGCAGCGGGCCAAGAAATGGCACATTCCTGCCGCCTTTACAGTCTCTACAGTGGATCCTTCTGATCATGCTTCCCTCCCTCCCCGCCCTGCCTGGGCAGGAACCACGGGAGGGAGTGAAACCCTGGTCACAGGAGCGATGTTTAAGGGGGTGTTGATAACCTCAGAATCGAGATAACTATTTCAGTGCCAGCTCTTACTGCAGTATTTTTATTTTTATTTTATTTATTTATTTATTTTTTGAGACTAAGTCTCACTATGTTGCCTGGGGTGGTCCTGATCCTGTGAACTCCAGCAATCCCCAGCCTCAGCCTCCCAGGTAGCTGGGATTACAGGCACCTGCCACCACACCTGGCTGCTTTTTTGAGACCAGGTCTTGCTATGTTGCCCAGGGTCATCTCAAATCTGCGGACTCAAGCGATCCCTGGCCTCTTGCCTCTCAACTCTTGGATTACAGGAGCGCGCCACCACACCCGGCATACTTGCACTTCCTGAGGGCAGTAATTCTCAAAGTGAGGAGTAGGGGTTGCAGGGACCCCTGAGATCTTTCAGGGGGGTCTAATGTCAAAGGTGTTCTCATAATAATGCTAAAATGTTTGACGTCCACACTCACGCGCTCCTCCTCACACAGTGGAACCCTGGAGGGTAAGAGGAAATGCACTGGTGACTTCCTCTGATGGCTCGTTTTAATTGCTGATGTTAAAAATTCTTCAGTTTTAATTTCTAACCTGTTAAGTGCTGATAGATATAACCTATGGGGAAGAGGGTCTTAGGGCCCTTAAGTTTTAAGAGTGTCAAGTGGTTCGGAAATCAAAATTTCGAGAACTGTGACTACAGGAAATGTACTAAGGAGAGGGATTTCTTCCTCATAGGGTGTCTTCAATTCTATTAGTCAATTTCAAACTGTCTTCCAAATTAGTGATACAAGTGATCCAGGTATCCTGTGTGAGAGTTCCCCTGTTTCGTAGCCCCTCTATTAATGGAATTATCATTCTTTAGAAGTGGTTTCAGAGCTGATGAGGGAGTAGAGATAGGTCACCGTGGTTTATCTTTTCCTTCCCTTGGTATACTGTGGAAATAATTAAAGATGTGTATCATAAAGATACACACAGATATGTGTAGAGATACCCAGATACATTTTCTGCTGTCTAAAGTACATTACATAGGACAGAAATAGCAATAGGAATTGTGGCACATCCACACAATGGCATCCAATACAACCACTAAAATATTATTATAGAAATATATGCTCATTAGCATAAATTACTGGAAGAACAATATACCGAACAGCACATACCAAAGAATGTCCCGCCCAAAAAATCAGGAGGAAAAAAATAGTGATAGTTATTTATTAGCATGGAAAATTTGATCATAATTTATATTTTCTGCATTGTACTGGCTTCTATAGTCTGACTTCGAAATATGAATGATTTTTATTATTTTTTAGTGTTTCATATCTGTTCTCTGTCTCCAGAAACTGCCCCGTGTTTTACAAACATCTCATTTGATCCTCAAAACAAAAATATTCATATGGTGAATATTTCAGAAACTGCATTTTGGGAGAATCGTTTGAAAAGGAGACTAGGCTAGAGACAGGTCTTCGTTCTTGTTTGAGATTTGGTCACTCAGGACTTCAGGGAAAATGTATTGTTCCCAAATCATTGGTCCTCCCATTATCTACTGGGAACTGGTCTTGCCTGTTGATGGGTGGGAGAGTCAGGGACTTCTGGAAAATATCACTGGTGTATTCATTTGATAAATACCTGCTGAGTGCCTACTCAGTATACCTTGAGGAAGGGTTAGGAACACTGTAGTGAGCAAAGCTACACTCTTGTCCCTAGGAAGCTTACTTTCTGTAGGAAATAACATTACAGGTAATGATAAACTGTGAAGAAAATAAAGGAGTATGGGGAATAAGAAGTGAGATGCTTGTATATGGAGGGTTATTCAGAGGTGTTCACTCTACCTGGTTGCAAAGCTTTCCTACATTGTGATTTGGGGAGAGAGAAGGGTTAAAAATATGGACAGATTTCTTTTGGGGCAGCTTATTGGTAAGTGCAAGTGGAAGGAATGAGGGAACACTTTATTCTAGAAGTGACACGCTGGAGATGACTGCTGTAAGCAATGCTATGGTCCCAATTCTGCAAACCTTTTAGTACTTTCAGACACTGCATCTGATGTGACTGTTCATCTCACCACCTGAGATGCTTAGATTAATTTTTTATTTACGTATCTTCTCTAGCTTCAACATGGGTGAGGAAACATTAGCAAAAAATACCACACTGTTGCTTAGGCCAGCACCAGTATCTTAGGGCCCCTGGTGATTTTCAAAATATGTCCCCACATAGCATTTCATGGGAATTTCTCAACACACTGCGAGACAAGTGAGGGGATAAATGACTTGATCCCTCCATTTCGGAGTATGCTCAGGTCTTCACGAAAGCATGTCTTTGGCTCCCTTTGAAAGACTGATTTCAAAGAGTCGTGCCAGGAAGTCAATAATTCTCGTTAGAAATTACAGAAAACTGAGACAGGAGAGACTGCAAATAATGGGAACAATGGTCTGTTTTCTGGAAATAAACCCACTATTTTCTGCTGTGCTTTTAATGTGGTTCACTAGCCTTGCATTATGAGATCTCAAGGTCACGAGGGATCTCAGAGGCAGCCTGAAGCCAGCAGCTCTCTGTTGGAGAGGTTTCACAGCACTCCCATCTTCAGGTTTCTTCTCTCTCCCTGGTCTCAGCCTCGGGAGGGGAGGGGACTGTGCCAACCTCCTCCTGACATCTGCTCCCTCTTGTCTCCAGCTCCCTCCCCTCTCCCTCCACACCTCATCTCTATATGGTTGACTCATGTCTATATGGATGACTGCTTGAAGTCCTTGGGACTTGAGTTCTTGGCTTCTGAGCCCTATCGGTGGTTGCTCAGTAGTGTTCTTGATCTTTGATGAGTTATCTTGCGAGTCATTCTTTTTAAACTACCGCGAAAACATGATTTCTGGTTCCCCGAGTGAACCCAACTGGCCTGTGTCACAACGAGCGTATGTCCATGTACTTCCTCACCCCACAAAGCCCGGTTCTCCCCCAAGCAGCCCTCCCAGCCCAGCATCTCCGGATCGCTCTGAAGGGGTTAGAAGACCAAACAGCGAGGGGACCCCTGGGGACAGCACTCTGGACGCTGGGTGTGCAGGGTGTTAGGGGGGTCTGACTGACGGAAGCAGCAGGCCATCCACACCCAGGGCGAGTGAGGGGAGGGCCATAGTGACCTCGCTCCAGGATGGCCCTTTGATTTCCTGTCAGCGCCTCTTACTGGCTGGACAGAACCATCGTCATAGAGGAAGGAGTCCCCTTCTCATTTCCATTGTGGTCAAGAGCACGGGAAAGGCTGAAGAGTGTTGAGCAGAGATGGTTGCCCAGGGCACACTGTGTGCCTGGCAGAAAGCCGGCCCTCCACGGGCTCATCTCATCTCTGGCCAGTCCCTCATGACCCGGGTCATCCACTGAGATCTCAGGATGGGCAGGCTTCCTTCAAAAGGCTGTGTGTGGGGCGCGGGCTGGGAAAGGAGGCTATGTTTTGTTTTTCTCTTTTTCTTATTTTTATTTTGTAATTAGCTTACCTGGTCATGTTTCCGCGGATGTACTGGCCCCCTTATGCCCCACCGC
>PVHY01017237.1:0-31905 GCA_004024945.1 Uropsilus gracilis
CTGGCACAGATGTAGAGAAAAAGGAACACTCTTACACTGCTGGTGCAAGTGCAGTCTGGTACAACCACTATGGAAGGCTGTGTGGAGGACCCTCAAACAACTGCAATCCCAGCAGTCCCACTCCTGGGAATATACCCAAAGGACACAAAGTCACTAATTAAAAAGGACACCTGTACACATATGTTTATTGCAGCTCTGTTCACAATTGCCAAGATATGAAAACAACCCAAATACCCCCAAACTGATGAATGGCTGAAAAAGATGTGTTATATGTACACAATGGAATATTATGCATCAATCAAAGAAGAGAGACTTATGTCATATGCAGCAATGTGGATGGAACTAGAAGGAATCATGTTAGCAGAAATAAGCCAGAAATAAAAAGAAAAATATGGGATGGTCTCACATATATGAGGGATATAGGAAAAAACAAAATCATGTTAGCAGAAATAAGCCAGAAATAAAAAGAAAAATATGGGATGATCTCACTTATATGAGGGATATAGGAAAAAACAAACAAACAATAAGAATAATTTTAAAACTGCCAACAGAACAGAACTATAGAGCAAGAGAGGGGGAGGAGGGAGAAAATGGGAGGGGGAAGGTTACAAAAGATTAAGATGGTTAATGGGTGATAAGGAGGTGGGATAACCTTGGAGTAGACAATGATGTTTTATATATATTCATATATATGTTATATGAAATATATATGCTGTTTATATATATATCATAAGTATGATATATGAAATATATATATGATGTTTTATATATGTGGAATCTTTTAAATGACTTATTTATTTTTAGTTTATGTATTTTTATTGGTTGCAATCAATAAAAATACATAAACTAAAAATAAGTCATTTAAAGGGCTTCATAAGCATTTGGAATTTTAATTTTTGGAAGGACTATTGAGATTTTCTAGTCAAACTCTTAAATTTTAAAAAGGAATCACAAAGTGACTTCATACCAGTTACATAATATGAATCTATTCTGTTATAAATTCATAAGGGTAGTAGAATATTCTCTGAACAACTGAGGCTTGTTAATCTTTTCTTTAAATGTTGAATATCTTTAACAATTCACAAGGTATATTTTCTATTTCAGAAAAGCAGTAAATCATTACTAAATTACAATAAATACTGCCGCTCTTAGATAAGTTACTATTAATGACTTGGGTAAATTATTAAATTTCTAAATTCTTAATTCCTTTTTTCCTTTTGTATTGGTGATTTCCTCAAGGTGATGTCATAATTTTTTGTCTTAACACTAGTCATTCCTGGATTGAATTTCTAGTTTGGATCATTCCCTTAACTCCAGACTCATATAACCTATCATTAACTAGTATCCTAATTAACATGTAATACACACATACATACATCTTTCAAATATAGCATGTAAAGCTGAACTTCTGATCTCCTTTTAACACCCTTTTCACCTACCTCCTTGAAAAATTCCTATTGGATTTTATTGGATTATTATCCTATCTATTTCATCTCATCCCTTTTATACTATTCTGCTAAGTCCACACTATCTTTCCCTCAATACATTAGTCAGAGTGTTCCTATCAAAATAGAAATCAGATTATGGTCCTTCACTGTTCAAAATCTTCTAATGTCTTTCCATTGTACTTGGAATTAAGCTTTTGTCTCCAAAGCTCTATATTATCTGATTCCCTAATATCTTTCTTACTTTATTTCTTGCTCCTTTAAATTTATTGCATGCCAGCTATAGCAACTTGCTTGATCTTTCTCTGATACAAACTAGCTTGATTTCATCTCAGGGTTTTCTCACTCGCTGTTCCCAGTAAGGAAGACTATTGCATGATTTTTTACTTACCAACTTACTAAAATATCACTTTTGTCGTACTTTCCTTATGAAATTGTGACCATTTTACACATTTCTTTTTCACCTTTAATTAATAGGATTTATTATCATTCAACAAACCATATGTTTTATTTGGTTATTTTATTTGTTTTCTCTATCCCCACTACTTAAATTTTCATGAAAGCAGAGTTTCATTTGTTGCTGTCTTTAATACCTAGAAAAAATCCTCAAGAAAATGTTATTAAATATTCAATAACATTTGTACAATGATTAGAGTAAATGTATAAACTCATGCAGGAAAAAATCCATTTGTTATAATTGTTACAACTTTACTTGGGAGAATTCTATTGGGAAATGATATGTACAACTAATTAGTCTGTAAAGTATAAAATCAATTGTAACAGAAAAAAAAAAAGCCACAGAATTTCCTAGGTGAAAATCAAGTTATCTTTAGGTCTATAGATTTGTAAACTATCTCTCTCATTTTTTGTTATCCATAAAAGCCACATCATGTAACTGCTTTCTCCGAGCTTTTTAAAGTTTATGAACATGATAACAAGCAGTTGATTTTACTGCTTGTTTTGCATTTGGGCTTTGAAATTCCTATGTGTGTTGCTCACACTATTCATATTGCATGCAAGCTCACCAACTCACAGCATTTGCTTTTCTCATCTGAATAGGTTACCATTTTAAGACTCTTTAATCAATACCTTTTCCATTTACATCATATTAAGAGGCAATTTAAAAGTTTAATCAAAGACTTCAGCAATTGTTGCTGATTATGCATGCTGAATTAAATCGAGGGGCTGTAGACTGTGAATTGATTCGTGCATGAGGTCTTCTGTGGCAGGAAATGGAGGTAAGCAGCCTTCTCTCTGTGATGTAAGCACTTGCAGCAGAAGTATTGATCTATTTGCCTTTGTGCTTCAGCGCTTGCCTGGTCAATTATTTACAGATCACTGAGACATAGAGTGTTCGGAAACAGGTAAAAGAAAAAGGTTGACTTTCCTGTGCTTAGAATTGGGCATTCATGATAAACTGAAAACACATTGTTTTAAAAAACAGGCATGTCACCCCAGACAACAGCCAGATAACTCTTTAAAGAAAGATAATTTTAATATAGAGCAACACTGCATTTCAATGTGCTACTCTCAGTGGGTTTCCAGATATTGAATATGACCCAATCAGAGGGGAAAAGAAGTTGTCAGTACATTTTGGTGGTGAGTATAAAAATTGATGATCTCATAGCTTTCTTAAACCTTGAAGTGTCACTGCTTCTGACATTGCACTTCTGTGTAATATATATGCTTGAGGGGCCTGTTTGTTTTGAGTTCTAGGTAATGTCCTAGGAATATGGAAGTTGAATTTTTAAAAAAGCATTTTAAAATTTCTTTTCCTATGGAAACCATCTCATAGAGTTATGAGTAGTGGTATAAACTAGAGTTTATTATTATTCAATAAATATAAATGAAGGTAAAGCAACTTACTTTTCTTTTAAATTATTTGTTCACTATCACACAACTAGTAAGAGGCAGAGATAGAATTCAAGCTATGGTGACCTGATTTTGAAGGTGGAATATTTTAGTAGCTGTGCTATGTGTTATCCACTAAATTAGACCTCTGCCCATATTCATCTATTGGGGCACTAATCCCCCAGTGTGAGTAGATCTTTCAACAGGACCTTTCAACAGCTAATAAGGTAAAAGATATCAGCAGTACTATTGCCTTTATAAAGAAGAGATTGCTACAGGTGAGGTACATGGAGAATAGATGATGTGAAAAAAATATATATATATATAAATTAAAAAAACAAAAAACAAAAAAACAAGAAGGGTTGCTCCCAGCAAAGCAAAACCTCTAATGCAATCATCCTTAACTTCTCACTTCAGGAACTGTGAGAAGTACATTTCTGTTATTTAAGTCACCTAGTTTGTGGTAATTTGTTGTGGAAACCTTAGAAGGTTAAGATACTAAACCTTTCTGAAGTGTCTGAAGGTGTTTGCAGTTTTGTTTTTTTTTTAAATTTACCACAGTGCTTAGTATGCAGTAGATGCTGAATTCACTAACAGGAGACTCATCAAACACCTCCCCCCAAACCACACAGTAAAGAGATCTCAACAAATCCTGTGACAGCCAGTGGATTAGGTTGATGACAAACAGCCTATTTTCCAGTCTACCATTGCGTGAGAGACCACAGCCTTTGAATCATCATGAGGGTTGAGGGAACCATAACTCCCTGGAGGAAGAGTAAATAATCCAAAGCTATTGAGGAGAAACAGTGGTTTGAAGGAGAGCCACAGCTCTAAAAATGTAGCAAAGTGTTAGGAAGCAGAAAACAGTTAAAGAAGAAAGATAGATTAATAGTATGTGATGAAAATTATTAATTAAATGTATTAGAGCATGCACATAAAAAAAAGTGTGCCCCCCCAGTTTAAAAATAAATCAAACAAAATGAGGCATTTTTAATTAAAATGGAAACAATTTGCTCTAGAATAAATTCCAGTACATATGCCAAGAAAATAGAATTTTAGAGTAGATTTGCAGATTTGCTTCAATATGACATAGGTCAATACTTTCTTTTATTTATGCTTAATATTTCTTCCAACTTAGCTCTACAGCAATGAAGATGCTGATGTGTATCCTTAATCCATGTTGAGCAGCTGACTTTAAGTATTTATTTTCTATTATGCGCCAAACAAGTGTCTTTGAAAAGCTGGTTAGTTCATATGACAGGTGGCATTCTTGGCAACCCTCACTGCCATCTCATTGGCAGACTCTGCAGCTTCTGTAGAACAGTTAAGTTGGACTCCCTTCATTTGTATACAAATAATAATACGGTCTTTCAGAATTAGATGATCCCAAAAGAAACAATATAAATAGCAGGTGATGGTTTCCTGTGACTTGGATCATATTACATGTTACAAGTACCTATGATAAACAACTGAAAACATTTTCAATTTGGTCGACAATGTTGAAATCCATGTAACTGTTTATAAAAACTTTTATCTAAAAACTAGACAGTGCATATGAGTTACTCAAATTTCTGCCTTTGGAGTAAAGCAAGATATAATCATAAAATAATACTTAAATCATGTTTCTAAGATCCATGAACCGCTAAATCTAGAACTGCTACCGTTGACTGAAGATGTGCAAAATTAATTTCAGGATATTGTGCTTCAAAATTATTACCTATCACCTCTTTGCTGGGTATAGCTGCACTAACTGTACTTCCACACCAATACCAATGCATTTTTTTAATTCCCAGTCATCTCATTGGTAGACATAAAACATCTACTTTCTTAACTCAAAGACTAGAACTCCATTGGTATGATTTGTGTATATGCTGTCATTTAAAAATATGTACCTACACCCTTTGGGGACTCAGTCTACAACCTATACAACTGGTTGTACAGGGACAGCAACCTTGCTCTCATGCCCCTCACCACCTCTTAACAATGAGCATTGCTCTTGAATTTCTACTTGTATTTGCAGTCTCCTAAGATTTCATACCTCTTATCCCATAAAGGAATTTATCAATTACAGCAGAATGATTTATCTTTAGGAGGGTTTGACAACTTGAAGTTATTTGCAGTTTGTTAGTCTTCTGACACTATTAAACTTGGAGCAATAATAGCATACTTTATATTCATACGATTTTAGAAGTATAATGGACATTAGTAATTCCATTGCTCATAATATCATGAAGTGCACTGTTTGAGAAATATTGAAAGTGTCTAAAGATTTTGTGATATGTTATAAATCTCACACCCTTATGAAAGAAAAATCACTGATTTTTAAAATGTTTTATTACAGAATTAATTTAAACAAAATTTTGTTGATCCTTCTTAAACTGATTTATTCTTAATGCTACTCATAGAATATCCATGAGAGGGCAGTAGAGTACCTGATTCAGAAGAACGTAGATACTTGAAATTCTTACCAAAAAATTGCAACTTTTCAGGGACTATTATGATCATATTACATTAAAGAGCTGTCAGTTGAGTACTCTAATATCAAAACTGAAACTTGGTTTTTCTTTCATTGATAACGAGGGACATCATCTCATTCAAATACCATATATTTGTTAATAATAATCACTAACATTATTGCCAGTATATTGTTAAATGTTTACAACCATTTATGGTTATCTAAAGGTAAGCATCTAAAATATTTATTTGTTAATTGAGAAAATATCAGTTGTTTATAATTTTTTAAAATCCAGTGGAATAAATGAGTTAGCTTTTCTATTTAACCTGTTAATTGTATAATACCAACTTTGTTTTTTAAAGATGCTTGTATTTTATCTATTCCTCCTGACACCAGAGAGATACACATTTTCTTAATTTCAAACTCATTATTTGCATAATCATATACTATGATGAAGTTGGCTCACAACTAATATTTCCACTTAACAAGTTAACTCAGGAGCCGGGAATCCACACTGCAATATGCTTATCTTGGAGAAAACATTGTAGAGTTACCTTGTTCAAAGGATGGTTTGTAAGTGACTTAATGAGTTTCTGTTGACTTTGATCTCCCAGGGAGCACAAATCTCAACATCAAAACATACTTCTACCTATAATATTTAAAAATATTCCCCCACTCCACATTGTGGAATTTTTCTGTTTACACATGCTGTTGTAGCATGACCTTGGAACATAACCTTGGAAACTCCTAACACCTAGCATCTGAGAGACTGATTTGGAGTCATCCACTCAATGATCTTAAGCACTCTACCTAACTTTGTGAGTCATTTCCTACATATGTCAAAAGAAAACAATATTTATGTCTATTTTGTAATTTGTTTATAATAACAAAATACTTAATAAGGTGCCCAGGACATGAGAATAATGTAATCAATGTTTTTAGTATAAGTTTTAATATTTCTAAGTTTTATGATTTCTATAAAGATGATATTGAAAATATCCTTATAAAACCTATCATTTTTACAAAATAGGTTTTTGAGGATGTTATCACTGTAAGAATAGAGCTGGGGGGGGGGGTAAAAGTCTCTAACCTAGGCATTGTCAAACTTCTGCTAATGGTGGCAATTTACTTGCCTTTGTCTGATGATCACTTTGTAACAACTATCTGTCAGTAGATATGTCATTGCATTCTTGGAATACTAGTCAGAATTTTGAAATTGTAACAAATTTTAGGTAATTTAACCTCCTATGTTTGTTTTATCTTCAACTTTAGCTGCATTTTTCCTCTCCTCTCTCTGTTTTCTCACCCTCTTTTTTTTTTTTTTAATTTTGTTGCATATATTTTTGCAGAAGTTTTTGTTTCCTTCTTGGGCTAGTTGTGAAGTACCTTCACCCATGCAGGCAAATAAACAAAATAGATCTGAATAGCCCTGAGGAGCATGTTCATATTAACCACTACAACTCTCTCTCTCTGAATTATAGTAATCATACCCTCAAGAAAAGTTATTCCTTGATACTAAATATCAAATGTAAATATATGAGGACAGATATTATGTTCGCATAACTGTAGGTGAACATAAATACATAAAAACATGTGTAAATACATGTAACAGATTTAAGAGATACTATAAAAAGAACTTTATGATTTGAGAGACTAATTCTCCCAGTTCTCTTGCCCTGAAATCTGTTTATTATAAAAAGTCACTGGTTCCAAAGGATTATCATTCTATCTTGGCATGAGTGAAGTCATATTTATGTATAAATGCTGATGGTTTCCAATGTTTGTATTATTTATATGTACACTGAAAAATACAGGAGTAAATCGTGCCTCTGCAATATGAAAGTTGACCCCAAAGAGGTCATCGCTTCCCCTGCGGTTTTATTCTGAAATAACCATGGTTGCAACCTCTGAAGCTTTTGGCACCACCATCAGTCCACTTTATATTATGATCCAGATCATATGTTACAAAGATCATTTTATTTTGAAAAAGCCAAAACCTCCTGCCTTATGAGGTTATAACCCTACCTCTGGAGATTTTTATTGATAATTACTCAAATTCCCTAAGTGTTTCAGAGGTCAAATGACTAAAACTGCACATATGTTTCCTTATATTAGAAACCTACTACCAGATTACATTTAGGCTTTACAACAACACTAATTAAGCACCTAAAGTTCTCATTATGGCTCACGGATGCTTATGGGATTCAGCCTTGGCAAAGTCTCCTTAACTTTTTTTTTATGTTAATGGCAACATTGAGCCAATTCTCTCTGTCACTGTTAATGATGGCTGCCGCAAAGCATTTTCATCTCATCTTTTGAAATATGACATGCTCTCACTCCTTCCATTCACAACTAAATTAAAGATGAGAGGCAACAGTCAGTCATAGGATACAAAATAACGTGGGCTCAGGCATCAAAGTAAATTTTTTAGGAAATCCAAAGGTACCTATACTCCCTTTCTACTTTGTCAGAAACTGCCGTTTTTTTCCCCCAATTTTTTAAACTTATAATAATCATTTATTTCTAAGATTTACCCATTTTGCTGGAAACTCTGGAGGGGCAGATCCCATGATTCCCTTTTCTGTTTGCAATGGTGTGCATTCTTCCTGGCTGTTGTGGATATGCCAATATCCTAACCAAATCTGCTAGGTTCTCACCTACTATCAATGACTTCTCGCTGTTAGTCTCTGTAATAGTTTTCCCAGTGAATCCCTCTGGCAACAAGATGATATACCCTTCATAGTCTAGAAGTACAAGAGAGTTATCATCCTGGGACTGATCTTTAATTAATAATTATAGGAATCGGTGAGAAATACTTGAGACTCCTCACCCATTTGCTTAGAGAACTCTGGTGCCTTCCAATGACTGTCAGTGGGATTGAGCCCAATTTGCAGCAATAATCTGTTCATTAAAGCACCGTCTGTCCACTGCCTTTCATTTCCCACTTCCCTCCTTTAATTCCCTATTATTGTTTGAGATCATCTTTTAAATACTTGTGTGCACTGAAGTCTTTATCTCAGGATTGACCGCTGAGGAATCAGAGGAAACATTGTGGGCGACAGGATTATGCTACATACCTGTTCTATGACTAATGGCTAAATGGGTAGAAGGATTGGGAGATGTGGATAGATTACTCTTTTGCTTAGATTATGAAATGTACTTTAAAATATATATTAAAAACATAAAGTAGTTCTCAATAAACTAAGGGACCTGTCTAAATATTTTATTTCTAATTCTTCAAAATTATCTCCTTGCTTTATGTAATATCAGCATAAAACATTTAATAGCTAGCTAAAATGACCTTTGTCACTGTAAGAGGAGCAGAAATATGAATTGCTACTTTCTCAATTATCTCTCAATAATTTTTTACTTATGTTGGGTCCACGGATTAATATATAATTTGAAAGACTAAATATATTTAGCTTTTAATTTACAAAATAAGAATGTCAAATACATAGAATGAAAATCAACATGTACTATTATGCCTGTGGCATATATTAGTGCTATGGCAGATATCAATGACTGATCAGAATATTTATTTCTATTGAGCCACATTTTTCAAATGCTTTTTACTAAGTATATCTCTTTTGGTGACTCCAGTCATTAAACCAAGACTGGAAAAGGAATTGGCTTGATTTGTCCTTTAAAATATAGAAATAAACAATATAATCTGGTAAGGTGCATATTCAAAGCATGTATATGAAAACTACATATCAACTTGCATGTACGTGCAAACATGCATACACCACCTGTGTATGTAGCCACCACATTTTATATAGAAAATATATACAGGAACTTGTTAATATTTCTATTTCTGCCAATGCAA
This sequence comes from Uropsilus gracilis, assembly GCA_004024945.1. NCBI lineage: Eukaryota > Metazoa > Chordata > Mammalia > Eulipotyphla > Talpidae > Uropsilus > Uropsilus gracilis. The sequence goes on from PVHY01017237.1 coordinate 9,578, forward strand.
ATATTTAATGCTATAAAGTCCTTATCTATAGGTAATATTTTATGCAGAGAAATAATTATTCTAACAGAAATAGTTATTTTCCTTTAGCTTTTAACAGTGATTTTTCCCCCTAGTTTTATTGAGAAATAATCAGCAAATATCACTAAGTTTAAGTGAATAACATGATGGCTTATAATTTACATATTGTAAAATAATTACCACAATGAGCTCAACTAAACTCTGTCTTCTCACATAGATGAATAAAAAGAAAGAGAATTTTGCAAGAGGAAGAAAATGCTCTCCTTATGATGAGAAATCCTAAGATTTATGCCTCTAACAATCTTGCTATTTGTTGTACAGTAGTGTTAGCAATAATCACCACCTATATGTGATATACCTAATATTTGTCATATAATTGAAAATGTGTGCCTTTTGATCACTTTCCTCCAATCCCCATCACTTCCATACAGTGACCTAAATTGCACAAATTTTTAAATTTCATTCACTTTCAAGAAATATTTAATTTTAACTGATGATAAAGAATATATTTTTTTAATTTTCCTTATTAATACTAATGTTACCAATAATTCTAGTATTTGTATTGTTAGATTTATTCCTAGTTCAATTGGATTATACATAGGGTAAATGAAAATCAATAACCAATGCCATGGCTGCGATTGGTGAGTGTAAATCTCACCAACCGTATGCACTATAGTATTTCTATTGTTTTGATATAAATTAGCAAAGTAAAACTGTGAGCTTTAATCCTTGGCAGTGAAAATGTCTCTTCTGATATGTTCATTCTTGAATAAGAGTCAATTTGGCTTCCTTTAATAGAGCATTCCCCAAATAGCAATGTAGAGAAAGATGAACTTTCTTTGTACTCATGTATCATTTGTCGATCTCTCACCATCCATATCTCAGACTTCTAAACACACTCCTAGCATTTGTTTTCTGTTTTCTTCATTCTGGGAATGCCCACTATCTATTTTAGTCTGCACTGCTCTGTATATGACGTATGTATATGATTTTCCTTTATAAGTTACATAAACATTTATCATAAACCTTTAACTTACTGTAAAGATAAAACTGTTAAGGATTTTCACCTTTACAGGGACTTCTATCATCATTGATTAACAATATTGATCAATTCACTTAAACCAAGATGCTAATGATTCGATCAATATGATGCTAACTTACTTTGTCACCTTAATCAAAGGAATGAACAACTAGAGAAATATAAATACTATATAAACAGTGCATTTGAAGTGATACTTTTGAAGTAGTGGGACTTTTCCTAAAGTTTGTCAAATGATTGCTAAGTGTTTCAGCATTTCTATTATTTTGATTCTAAATAGATTTAGAACTAGAAATTACCCAAGGAACTGCAAATAATCAGCATTTGAAATCCCAAGTTCCATACCCCACTAGCATTCTTACCTACTGATCTGGGACACAACGTCACAATCTATTTCATTACAGAAAACAAGCAACTTCCTCCAACCCACCATTGTGGACATGTGAAAGTGATTGGCCATTCTAATTTAGTCCCTTATTTTCACACATGAAACATAAAGAGATTAATGTGGTTGAACAAGACCACCCAGCTAGTTAGTTGAAGAACAAGATAAAATTCCCAGCTTGGAATAGGATGGAATTTTTCACCTTTATCTGTTATATTACACTGTCATTTGTTCATGTCTGGATTCATTTAAAACAACAACAAAGCAAGCACATCAAAAACACCTTGTCTTTCACAGGAAAAGGGACATTTCAATCCCTGAGTAAAACAGAGGTTTAAACAAGAATGGAAGCTGTATTGCCTGACTCTTCATTCAGTTTATATTATTCCCATGATATCTAGAAATATTGTCTCCAATTACCCATGCTTTCTCTGCCTATAACTCATATAGGTTCATATTCCAATTTGCATTTACAAATAATTGAGTCCCTATTTACTTACAAAGTTAAAAATTAGGTTAAATCTGAAAGTTTTCATGTTAAGTACTAATACTATATAATTGGCATAAATAATAACTATGAAATAAAGATGTTTTATATAAATTGATAACATTTATAAATGTGATTTTAAAAAATACACATGGCTAAAATAGCTAACTAACATTGTTGTTATTTTTATGTCCTCCAAAAACTATGATATGTAGCATTTTTGTTCATCTTTTTTCTGTTGGTTTCTGATGGTTAGAGCAAAATGATTGGTCTAAAGTTGTTAATTACTGAAAAGGTTTATTGTAGTTATCCATTAATTATTTTTAATTTCCTAGACTATGAAATTCAGAAGTCATTCTACCTATAATTCATCCAAAACAGAACGACATAAATTTAATCAGATATAGAGATGATAAATTTGATCAGATATAGAGGTGATAAATAATACCCTATTAAATAATAGTTTCTAAGTTCAAAAAACTGCCACTTTGGTTGCATTTGCATGTTAATTTATATAACTTTTGCAGAGCAGCTTGACTTTGTTTTATTAGTATTTTAAGTTGAGTAAATTAAGTTGCAAGCCCTTGAGATTAGGGTAGATGTAGTTTTAAAATGTCCAATTGATTATTATTGCAGTCAACATTTCTAATTTTGATGCCTGGAGTGGATTTGATTAAAGTAGACACACCAGCATGAAAGTTGAATGTAGCATCTCCTATGCTTTTCCACTAGTTGGTAGTGTGTTCTTTGTCCTATAACCCCAGCGTGAGTCTCAGTGTTTTACAAATCCCACAAAACAGTGAGTCAGCTCCATGTTTCACTGTTCAGATTTCGCCTTGGGCAAAAGCTTTTGGAAGATGATCAGGAGAAATAAAAGAGAAAATAAAAGTTTGATCTGATGCCTTCTGCTCTTTATGGGCTTGAGTGTGCCACCTACCAACCCTGTCTAAGTTGAACAACAGAACCATCTGTTCCATTCACTGAGCCACTGTAGGGGCATAGATAGTGAATCAGCAGTTATTGAACACAATGTCAAGGTGCTTGATTGGGAAAGAACTAAATAGCACCCAATCTATTAGTATTCAGTTACTCCTAGGTGGCTTTTTCACATTCTAGATACAATGGCATTTGGTGACTGCTTTCATTGCTATGAGTTGCCCAGCAGTGTTGGCATCCCTGAAGTAGATTTCTTCTTTTTCTGTGTCTAATCCAGGTGTCCTCAGTGTGGTGATTATACTGCTTGCATCTGTTTGAGCTTAAAAAAGATGAGGCTCTTATATATATATATATATATATATATGGTAAATATACATTTACCAAATCCACAATTGGGGTAGATTTCAACATTCGTGAATTGTACCTAATGAAATAGAGCTATTTACAGATGCCACTCAACATTCAGAAACTAAAAAATATTCTACTGATTGGGCATGGAGGCACATGCCTTTAATCCCAGCATATGGGAGGGAGGCTGGGAACTAGGAATCGCTTTAGTTTGTGGGTTCAAGACACACCTGGGGCAACATAGTGAGACCTAGTCTCAAAAAAATAGCTGGGCGTGGTGACACATTCCTGTAATCCCAGCTACCTGGGAGGCTAAGTCTGGGATCACTTGAGTCTGTGGTACCCTGGGCAATGAAAGCCTGCAGTTCCCTGGGCAATATAGCAAGATCTAGTCTCTAAAAAACATAAACAGATAAATAATAAAATATTCTACTGAAATATCCAAGTGACATGAAGCCCTCATGTGTCAGTGTATAGGTTTGAATACTCATCCATGTTAGGCTGAATTTATAATAATCTCAGACTCTGAATTTGTGTAATTCTAACCTGCTTTTAGCAATGACCAGATGATGGCATTTCTCAATCAGTCCCATGAAGCCACACCCCACAACCCAAAGGTTTCCAGCATTCCCATCTACCACTCTTCAGAATCATCTGTAGACTCCACTTCAAATACCTTATCCTTGCACACTCTTGTCTAAACTCAGTTGCTTTCTTTTATTGCCAAAACTTTATACTCTATTGCAATTGTAGTTCCCATGATATTTTCTAACATCCCTTTCACTGTCACTTCCTTCACTGGAAAGAGCTTATTTTTAAGCTTCCAGTCTCATCTATCTGGAAAAATACCTGTTTCCAAAACTTGGTTTAAAAATAAAGTGCTCTTTCTCTCCACTATCAGCAAGCTGATATAATACCATAATGCCTTGCTAAAATAGCTTGAGCTTCACCATGTACATGTGTTGTAGTGTTAGCCATTGCACATTAAAACTTCTAGTATATGTCTGCACAGAAAATGTCATATTATTCACATACATCCATATCCGTGTAATTCCTGGCATATGCTAGGTCAACAAACCTTTGTTGAGTGGATGTTGGTAGACAAATTAGTCAATGAGCAAATGAATATATGTGGATATTGGCCCTTTGGTTAGCTATCCTTCCAAAATGACTGCCATCAGTAAGCAATTAGTGTGCTTATGCACACTAATTCAGTTCATGGAACTGAAATCAAGTAGAGTTTCCTTCCCTGAAGGGAATGCTTCAATGAGCAGTGGTATTAAGGATCTAGACAAATAATATAAGTTGAGTTTTTACCCTGTACAAACATCATCTCAATATCTTTCCCATTAATCTCATTTGGACTTTATAACAACTCTATGAAATAATTATAAGTTAAGACCATTTCACAGATGAGAGAATTAAGCTCAAAGAGGTTAAGTACCTTTCCTGTAGTCACTGTGATGGTTGCAAAGCCAGTATTTGAACACTAACTTATTAACTGCAAAAGCATTGGTTCATATGTAAAGAGCATGTGTGGCAACCATATCATGATGATAGACATCAAAATTGTATCCAGTCATTTGAATATGCTTATCTTCCAGTTCTTGGCAAGCAATAGCTTCACTTCACAACCTTACTTCCTCCCTTTTAAGAAATTGTATGCCTTAACAGTCCATGCAAAAGAACCCCTATTATACATTTAGTTTTTCTGTTAAAAAAAAAAAAAAACCTCTTGGGGGAAAGACACACTTTTGACAGCTGTTCTGCTCAAAACTGTGAACTAAAACGAAGGGAAATTGCTACTCATAAGGTGAGGTGAGAGAAAGCATATATAATAGAGTTCCATTTATTCTGTATATAACCATCTATAAATACTAACATTAAAATCAGGCTATATATATATATGCATAAAAATAAAGTCACATACATCCATAAAGTTGATATCATACAGCACATGCACAAAAATAAAGACAAGAAGAAATTATACCAATGCCAACCCTTAGTAATTAATAAAAAAACATTCTTTTTAATGTCTGTTTTTCTGCGAAAAGCAAATATTGTCTTATACGGTAAAACTAGGGAGTTTATAGTCTTTAAAGAAATCACCTCAGGCTAAGCTCCTCTTTGCATAAAAACTCTTTATTAACTGAAAACAGAAAATTGTAATTTTTTTTAACTTTGGCAGTATAAAAGTGTATTCCCATGTCTAGCCTCTGCTTCCCTCTCACTTTCTTTTCATCAGTCCATTTTTACAATCCCCATACTTAGAAAATTTATCATAATTTTCTGTGAAAAGAGAACTGTCTTTTAAAAATTATAACTGCATTTTTTTGCATAATCAAAATATCTGCATCATTGCAGCCTACAGATAGCGCCTATCAAAAAGTGCTTGAAAAAGAGTAGCAACTTCTCTGCTGACCCACTGACGCCTTCCATGAAGAATTAGTATCCAAAACACCAAGTTAAGAGGTCAGGGTGACTGTCTAATCTTTGGTGATTATAGTCCAAAATGGTCAGGCATCAGGTAAGAGAGTTACTTAGTAAGAGTGATCATTTGTAATGATTTGAAAGGATCCTGAAAAATGGGTCCAGTTACAAGGATTAGGCCCAACAAGTATTAGGTAAGAGGTTAGAGACAAGGAAGTCTTCAGTCAGGTGGCTGAATCAGGTGGACTTGAGTTTAGCTCAAGTTCAGACTTTGTCTTGGAGGAACTAGTATTGAGCTAAGCAAGCAGAGAGTGATAAAAGAGGGACTCACATAGACCAAAACAAGTCCCAGAGCAGAGCTCCCAGTTCATCACAGGAGATAAGCAAGACTTTCCTCGTGGCTCATGGAAAACCAAGGGAACTAATAAGCTGCCCAGTTAAGGTTGTCTCCATTATTTGAAACTGAATCTGCAAGACTCAGGTTTTTAGTCCCTCTATTTGGACCCAAGAGGATAGACACTAATCGTCTGACTGTATGAATTTCCTCATCTGTAAAATGCCAGCAATAATTGTCCCCAACTCATACAAGTGTTGTGTAGAATTATGAATATATATATAAATTATTTATGCTTGTTATTGAGAAACAATGCTTACTTTATTCACTTTTATTCATGTATTATCAGGTTACACAACTGTGAGTCACAGGCTGAGGATCATAATTCCTCAGCTGCTTCTCACCATGCCACCACCAAGCACCTACAGTCTCCCCACAGTTCATTGTGTGAAAATGGTTTATTTTTTGATGGTCTCTTTCCTTATAACCTAATTTGATTCCAGTGGTTTTCAGCTCAGGTAGCAAGTGAGGAAAAATAGCCATTGAACATTTGGTAGCTACCAATGCCTGGTCCCTTCTCAGATTATAAAGTTAAAATTCCTCAAGCTGAAGTCTAAGGCTCTCAATTCTGTGAAAATTCTAGGATGGGTTTATCCTGAAAAGAATGACTAAGCATGTGGTAGTCACATGGTTTTATTTATTGTGAATTTTTAATGATTATTTAAAGTAACCACAAAGCTACCGATTATTTGAAGTAATGGAATCATACAGATAGAAGTTATCTAGATTGGATTATTTAGACTCTCTATTTCTTCTTTGTTCGATTTTGGGTAGTTGTATTTTCCTAGGAATTTGTCCATCTAGACGTTTTCTAGATAAGTTCATGTACTCTGAAGATAAAAAGACAATAGGTAATAATCATTGGGTTTACTTGCCATAAATGTCTTCAAATGAACTAATTGGCACTTGAGAGAAGTGTCATTCCCAATGATTCTATTCTGAGATTCTAAGACAGGAGGTCATAGTTCCTTTTGTCTACTGTCATAGTCCTCACTTGTGCAATTGAGTAGGTGAGCAGTGTCCAGGAGTTATTTTAACAGTGAATTCTTATGAATATTAGGGTTTTCTATAAAAATAATATTTGTCCTAGTTTCTAAATCTCTTTATAAAAAGAGTCCATTTTTTTTATTGTTGAAATGGACCTCCGTTTCAAACATGTCAGCAATTTTAATCTTCAGAATCCCTTTGATTATTTAATAATATTGGATCAGGGCAAAGATATTGTGGCAAGTAACAACAGACAGTAGTAAAACAGTGACCATTCTTCAGAACTCTCTTTGGTTACAGCATCAGTCACTAGATTCCCTGGAGAAAATCTGCTTTTAGTTAATTCATCCAAGTTCACAGGTTCTCTTTTTTATTTCAGACAATATGCACTCAGGCAGTATGCCTTGTGGCATGGAATATGATTCATACCTGCTAGATGGTACAATTTATCTCTCCTAACAATTCTTTATTTTCTCATGCTTTTGATTGGAATGATTTTTCTTTCTGGGGGAGGCAGGAAGAGACTAACCAATTTGGTTTCATTTTTATGCCAAGTTTCATGTTGTACTTTTGTGTAGAATGCAATAAAATTCATAATTCTAAAAAATGAAGAAATGGAAACATCACAAAGAAGTACACATCCCAACAGGAACTGCCTGCCAAACTGAGGGGTTGTAAAGTATTGAATGAAGCATTTACAGTCACTGAAATAGAGAAAATTCTTGTTAAAAAATGATCATAATACTACCTGCAGAAGAAGGTCATTATTTTTCCTCAAAAGCAGGGCAACGACAAGAATCAACAAAGTAGATTATAGTGAACAAGTAATAAAACATCCTCTTCTTTTAAGGAGCATTGGATAGCAAGAGGCACACTTGGTGAATTTTAGTGCAGGGGAAAGCAAAGACTGATGACTCTCTACAGAGGATGCCATATGTAGGAAGAGAGAAGCTTTCTGCAGATACATCTGGTGGAATCCATCATGGAAGTGATGGCAATTGTATTGGCAGAAATGCATTTTCTATAAGAGCAGACCATTTTATGTCCACTGTGAATAATACATGGACATGTTTTAAAGGAAAAAATGAAAGACTTTCACAAAACTCCTTCTATCCACAAAGTTGCTAAATGAAATTTATAATACAATTTAAATATACATATACATAAATTGCATTTATATATACATATGTTCTATGTTGCAGGTACCTTTTAATTTACTCATTGAAGAAGTGTTGTTTAGACTACACGTGTTTAGGGTTATTTTGGATTCTTTTTGTGGTTGTTTTTAGCTATCTGTCATTATGGTCTGAGAACCAGATGCTTGATATGATTTCTCATTTTATGTATTTTCTGAGATGTTTTATGTCATAATATATGATTTATTTTTGAGATTATCCCGCTGGTATTTGAAATGGAATATGTATTCATTTACTTGCAAACAGAAAGCACTATAAATGTCCACTAAATCCATTTGGTGTAATTCTTCATTTAAGGTCTTTATTTCTTTGTTAATTTCCAGTCTGAATGATCAGTGGTGTATTGAGGTCTCCCACAATAGTTGTGTTTTTGTCAGTATTTTCTTTTGGATCTATTAATAGTTGCTTTATATAATTAAGTAACTATGTTAATTGCATAAATATTACATCTTTATGATGAATTTTTTTCTTTGATCCTGATCCTTATATACTGTTTATTTTTTGGCCCTGATTGCCCTTTTTTTTTTTGGATAAAAGTCTAGTTTATTCCATGCAAGAATAACAGCTCCTGACTGCCTGTATTATGGGTTTGTAGCACCTTGCTGTAACCCTGCAGTTTGTTTTTATCTTTTGGTTTTAAATGGCTTTCCGTTTATAAGCAAATCCATGATGATTGAACTTTTTGACCTGTTTTGTCATTCATTATCATGATTATTGATATACACTGTTTACTATCAGTCATCCTGTTTTTTTGTTTCTTTGATTATTTTATCATTTTCCCCATTTGTTTCTGCTGTTTCATTTGGATGGCTTACCTTACTGATTCTATTAGTTTCATTTCTTTTTTCTGAATGTCTCTGTTCTAGATATTTGCTTAATAGTTTTCATGGGGAGTATACCTAACTTTCCTAAAATGCTCATGAGTTGGTATCAGAGCTATATTGAACAATAGAGGTTCTGTCCATTTCTACCTCCCCTTTAATGTTTTGGAGTTAACTCATTTAGATCCATGCTTCTGATTTTGTATCCCTATTGTCATTTTACACAATGTGTAATGTTTCAGTTTTCTTGTAGAACTCCTTTCAAAACTTCTTTCAGGGGAGGTCTGGTGGTGATAAACTCCCTTGACTTGTATGAGAAAGACTATTCTTATTTTCATATGTGAATGATAATTTTGTAGTATAGACTAGTCCTGGTGAACAGCATTTGCATTCAAGAATATGAACACTTTGTTTCATTCTCTCCTTGCCTGTAGTGTGAGTGGGGAAAAGTCTAATGAAATACTAATTATACACTTTCCCCTGGTTTCCTGCATTTTTTGATCTTTGATTCTTATTAATTTAAACAAGTGTTTTGTTGTAGTGCATTTTGCATTTAGAAATTTGGGTGTTCTCTCTGCTTCCTGGATTCCATACTTACTCCGTTCTTCAGATTTGGGAAATTCTCAGGTATTATTTCTTTGAATGAAATCTCTGCTCTCTTCTCCCTTCACCTTCTGAAATAAGTATTTTCTTATGTTCTCTCTTCTAGTTGAGTCTGATTTATCTCAGAGCTTCCTCATATTTCCTATGTTTTTTATCCATCTTTTTCTGATTGGGTGAAGATACATTTGAGTCATCTATTTCTGAATTTCTCCCACCCATTTAATTCTATTTAAAGCTCTCTCTACATTTAAATTCATTTCATTCAGAATCTCAGTTTGTATTGTTTAGTATATTCAATCTCTGGTGCTCAATCTGTTTCTGGATCTCCTTTGTAAAATCTTGTACCTGCCTATCTACCTTTGACTTACCTTCACATATCTCACATAGCATTTTTAGTATTATTGCTTTAAATATTTCTTTGTTAGGTTCCCTATTTCTGTACCCTTTATATGTAACCCAGAACTTTTTTCTTTTCTTTCTTGGTTTCTCATATTATGTTCATATGTTCTTTACTTCCTAAGCATTTCTGTTGCCTTATTTGCGCTTATGATTAAGGTGCTGTGGATTTCATTTTGTTTCTTTTCCTAATTTACCTTACTATAAGGTATGGGCAGCTGGGGGCTTAAACATTCAGTCTTAGTTTTGTTAAGGAGAAGATCTGTCACCTCTCCTTCCTCTCTACTCTTTCCTTATCAGCCTCTGCTGCCACTTTTCCTATCTTCCCTCCTTGAGCCCCACTTCTCTGTCCTGCTGGGTATCATAATCTATGAAGCTTGAGTCTCCTAGATTCAACCTAGGTCTGGTCCACAAGATTCATGCTCAGAGATTCATTTGACCCTCGAAGCAGACGCTTATGGCCTTTTCTTCTTTTCTATCCTAGTTTTCCTATTGTTAGTTTTTTCCCCTATTTTATCCATAATTCATTTGGCTAATGATGCCAAAGGCACTGCTAATTTTCCTAAGGGGTGCTTAGTACTCCAGAACCAATCTTCTCTAGTGTTAGAATAAATTGTGAATGAGAATACTGTACATCATTGTTCAGTACTGTGGGAGATATGGAATTAATTAGTGTAACTGTAAAGTACAGGGACTTGGCTCAAACTGTGGTCATTCAGATTCAGCTCTTACTATTTGGTCAAATTTTGGAGTTATTGTCTTTCTATTTGGGTTTTTTACCACTTTAAGTAGAAATTTTTTAGAAAACTATACATAATTTGAATAATAAAATCAATTTATGAATGTAAAATGCTTCACATAATTTCTGGTAAATATAAGTTGCTTCAATAAGTATATAACTGGAAGTAATACCAGTTATCAGTGACAAAATGGATGAAAGGTATACATTGGAAAAATTAGAGACTATTCAATTAATGCCTTTCTATCTATCCTGGGGAAAACTTTATTTCTAAAGGAGAACTTACGTAGTTGATGTTTTCTCTCATACTGGGGCTATACTTTACTATGTAAAAGTTTTTTTTTTTATTCTTATTCACTAAGAAAAAACTAATATGGTATATTGGAAGCAAGACACAAATTCCATAAAACTTGAAATCTATAGAAACCCAGTTTGTCTACTAATTCTTTGGAGTAAATCGTTTTGTCTCCCTGGGGTTCAGCTTACTAATTTGTAGAGTGAACTTCACAATCATCAAATGATTTAAAATGTGTCCTTGGATTCATTCTTAGATTTCCAAGAAGTGTGCAGTTTTCTTTTTTTTTCCTTTTACTTCTGGGCCCACAAATTTATGGGCACAAAACACTTGCTGACTTAGTATTATTTTTGCTAGAGAATCTTTTCTGTGATTAGTAGCTGAGCTCTGAGCTAAAACTTTGAAAAACTTATATGCCCCCTTTATTTTTTTAGAAACTATGATTGGCAAAATTAAATGTGTCAGTTTCTATTTTGGTGTCGCCAATCTTAGCACAGTATAAATAGAACTTACAGGGAAGTGGTTTAGTGAGGGTATAATCACGTGCTATTTCCAGTCATTTAGATTAATGCCTAAGTCCCATATCTCCTGCTTGCTACCAACATTGTAAAGGACGTGTTACTTCACCTCTTTAAGGACACTTATCACACAGATTGGAATGTGGTAACTGCTCAGTGAACCGATATTGTTTGCTTTACTTCTTTGCCAACAGCTTGTATATACACACTCATACAATCTAGATATCAATAGGTATCTATCCATTTTGTTGGTGTCATTCCTCCCAGAAAAACTGAGTCAACTTTAATGATCATTTCTTCTAGGAGTTGTAGCTACACATTGTTGGTCCATGATAAAAAGTTGCGTATTTTGCTCACAACACATTCAAAATACCTTGAATTCTATCGATACCCTGCCAAGGAAGAATCTTCCACTAGAACTGTGTTTTCTTCTTCCCCCAATACACACCATCACACACACAGAGACCAATATACTCACAGCTAGGGTATTCCCTAACCACACTGTTCCCTAGAAATTTAGAATATTTTTGTAAAAAATAATCCCTGGTTTTCAGTGGTCATTGGTCAACAGTGAAATGTTCTTTGTCCTAGCCCTCTTGAGAATCCAAAGGAGAACAATTCAACTGCCTCTATATTATTTTAGGAAAAGGGATGCTATTATGACACCTCTAAGATACTCAAAGTCCTGACATTCTAGGAATGTTTGGGTGAAATTGAGTTTCTTGATACCACAGCTCTTCTTATTCTGTGGCAGGGAAATTGTACAATTTATTTCAAGTCTGCCTGCTTCCTCTTCCATTCTCTGTGTGGGGATATTCAGCATAATTTCCCAAAGTAAACGTACAAAACCACAATGCCATGCTCTTTTTCATAAGAGATAAAAATTAAGATATGAGCAAATCTTAGTTCTCTGATTGCACATTTTGTCACAGTGAAAAGCCAAGTAGCTCTTTCAGTGTTCTGACTAGATATCCCTTTTGCTACCTTTGAGCTCATTGGGGATATTTCCTACTGTGTACCTCCTGCAAGCAATAGGTTGTTAGGTTTTCTGTCAGTTTAATTAAATATCTAGCATCTTTTTTTTTTTTTTTTTAATGTTCTAGCTAACAGTCTGTCAGAAAGTCTTTTCAAGGCTTAGGGAGATTAAGTCTACCAACCCAGCCCCAAACCAAGATGACATATCTTAGGTTTTATTATGGTAGTGCCATACTCCCAGATACCAAAAGTAAATACAAATGTCTATTACTCTAGAACAAACCCACTTAAAATGTGGACATTTGCAACTGGATGATACCTCAATGAAATATTTAATGTGGTAATATAAAACAAACAAACAAAAATAGTTGTTTACTTTGCCATTAAACCTGCAACTAGTTTGGCCTCAAATTTAGGTTTTCATGTGCATGCTATACTCAGGAAAAATCAGATAAAAACTAGTGAGAGTTGAAAATTGTATATCAAAGAAACACATTTAGATGAGTGAATTTCATGCAAAACATTCAGACTTGCATAGAGTCAGAAGGTTGGGGAGAGAATTTGAGAAAATTCTCAAAAGAAAGGTCAGTACATAGATGATCAGGTGGAAGAAAGAATCAACTGATGGCATTCCAAGAACATCTGAAGAATTAAAACATTTGAAGTGGTCCAAAAGGATAAAATAATAACTGGAAATTATTATTCCTCTGTGCAACAAAGGAAGGGGCTTATCTGACTCCATGCTGCCAGGCTCCACCCAATTATCAAAAGGTTGTTAAAGTTGGTGCCTATGAGGAGCAAAATGGTATAGAAGCCATCAGAGTCCCATAATGTATTATTTCATAATTTTTATTCCTTTTTCCTCTTAAAGTCTCTTAGGCTTGAAGGGCAGACTTTGAATTTTCCTCCAAGTTACCTATTTTATATCCATATTTGTAAGTAAAGTATTATCTGTCTTTTAATCTAACACAGAGGGCAGCAAGGTAACTCCAATTGTATGGGGGAAAATGTCTATGGTTTTTGCTCTTCTTCCCTTGCATGATTCTGATTTATTAAGGTAATTTGTAAAATCCTCTTGTTTTAAGCAAGGTTCTACTGTAGTGTTAGCTATAAGAGTCTATTTTTGGCACCAGACACTGATAATTAATATTCTTTCTCTACATTACTGCTGTAACAACTCTAAACCTTTCCCAGCCTAACATGTGCTTCTGGCAGAATGCAGGAACATTGATAAAAGGACATATGACAAAGCTCATTATATTATCATCCCTCTTCACAGACATTTGGATAATTGCTTCTATATACTGCTATTTTTTTCAAAAATTATTCTCACTGTTCTATTTTCTTTTTCTCATTATTGCTCATTATTAATGAATTTAATTATAAATAAATGATATCTAATTTACTTATGTATTCTGTGAATGGTATTAAGTTTGGCCTTAGTAATAAGATTCAAAATAACAATAGTTTTTTATGAATTTTAAGTTTATTTTTAAATCATGAAAAAAGCAGGCAGTCCTGCAATGGTATAGTGACTGAGAAATCCGTCCCCTTTTGGCAATTCAGGCCCCTTCTCTCTTGTGGAAGCCTTATCCTCAATCACTAATTTCTTCTTCCTAGTTCAAGAAAACATGTTAGCTTAATGCATCTTCCTTTCACTCCTTGAACTTATATATCTTATTTTCACTTACTACCTTTAGCCATTACTTAGTCACATAACATACCTGTTTGCAACAGATACTGAGTAATGTTAGCTTTTTTGTTTCTTTTGGACATGCATGTATTTAGCAGAGAGAGAGAGAGAAAGAGGAGAAAGAGAGGAGAGAGGGGAGAGAGAGAGAGAGAGAGAGAGAGAGAGAGAGAGAGAGAGAGAGAGAGAGAGAGAGACTCAGAGGACATGGATTTTAGCAGGAAATTGATGTTGGAGGCTGCGAGCTGAGACCAGTCAGGACTCATGCTGTGAATGAAGAAAACTTCAACTTCAGTCCACTTTTATCTGTCTTCAGAACACTGAAGATGGAATGGCATGATTGACCTCTGGAGGGAAGCAATGTCTCCATTCCTCCAGTATTAACCCTAAATGACATCCCTTAAGAGATAACAGCAAGTTAATAACTGAATCCATGTCCCCAGGTATCCCATGGGAACTAATGTTTTACCTAATCTGATTTTGCCTAAGCCACTTATTCTTCGGACTAGTTGTCAATCCTTTAAATAAGACTTGTGGGGTGCAATAAACTGAGTGGATGATGCATACTGTCATTCAGTCCCAGCCTCTTTGGCTGAGTTTGTCTCTCTTGTCCTTGCTCAAGCCCTGCATCCCAGCTCTTGACAAATTGACAGTCTCTGTCACATGCGTATTCTCCAGATGATGCCAAAATAAGTGAGACAATTGTATATTGTATGTAATTTAATTTTACTGCCTGGCTTGGAATACATGACTTGTAATTTTCAGAAATAGCTTGTGATATTCAAATAATCTGTTCAATGAGGTCTTCACAATTTCACATTCTGATGATTTATGTCCTCTATTCAGAAAATTTCCTCTCTATAGTTCCAAACCACTTATTTTGGTTGTTAGCTTAAAAAATGGGAAACAGAAACACAACCGCAGTACTTGTAACTGCCAATGAAAACTGAAATGGTCATTTTTAGGGCAACAGCCTCCCTATTATAGTAGTATGCTGGCACTCTGAATAAGGTGAAAGCACACTAACTGCCCTGCAGAACTGTGAAGAATATGTTTTCTCCTGTACTCTTGTCTACTAATTGTTGTTAACATCACTTCACTTCAGAAATCTCTCCCCATTTCAGTGTTCAAGCATATCTCTTACTGAACTTTTACATTCAGAAATATAGGAAATTCTTTAAGAAAACTTTCCTCTCTATATGTCATTTTACATTCAGAAATGGTTTCATATTAATGTTTAGTCACATAGCTTATATATTAGGTTATTAAGTGATATTTTTGCAGTAACACCTTTTATTCTGAAGGCATATTTATAGAATCAGTTTTTTTGGTATTTTTGATAATTCTTTTCCTTTATCTGTCCACTTCATCTTAACAGTGGAGTAAATGGCATAACTCTGTGTACACTATGTGATACTCAAGAGTTAGGGTTGGCTAAACTAGCTCATCCATAGGAACTTTCAAGAACCTTGGCATTTGTGCCATATATCTGAAAGCTGTTTTCTCCTCTCCCATATCTCTCACTGAATTTCTGATTATTCTAATGACAGAGACTTCAGCCATTTATCCATTAAACTTTTTACAAATGGCATGATTGGATTCCAATTTTTCACTATCATGCTTTACATAGTCAGCTTTATGGAACTCATCTTTGCCTACTTGTCCATATTATTTTGAAATTGTATCCTCTATATAAAAGTTATTTCCTAAATCCCTCTTCAAATATATGCTATTTTCATCTGCAATCTGCCACTATTTATGATAGAGTTTCTTGACAGCCATCCCTGAGATGTAGCTTGCTAACACACTGATTGCCATCCCCTGTCACTATTAGAGATTTCTTTTCTGAAGATAATGTCACCAAGGTGACCAGGCATTATTGTTTTTGTTGCTGAACTTTCTTGCCTTGGTAAACATTGTGGCTTCTATAATTTTCTTTAAAAGTGCTGTAAAATCCTCTCATCTGTGAACTTGGAAACAAAACATCTCAATAGAATACCCTTATCCACTCAGCTCTTGTCAGGAAGAAAAGTAATAAAAATATAAAAAGGATACATATGCACTTGATGCCCTGCATAGCTGGATCATTTTCTCATTTTTCAGCCAGGTCAGCATCATCTGATATGATCATCAACCGGTGACCACATGTATCTTATCACAGCATTATGCTCTCATTCAGAAATTTTGTCAACATTTTCTCTAAAAAATAGGATACCAAGCCACTATGTATCTACAACCTAAGATGTCTTTATATATTCTAGTGGAGGTCTATCTGTTCCAAAGAGGTATTTTTAAATGTTCTGAACATCACATGTGTAGATGGACATTTCAAATAATGACTATAGGAAACTCTCTCATAATTGCCAAATTTATGAAAAGGCATCCAGATAAAGCTAAAATTGTATTCCTAAGTTTGGGGAGTACTTAAGATCAATCTTACATTTAAACTCTAATATGTACATATGAATTTCATTTGGCTACCTTTATTGTTCGTTATTGTTCATTATAGATTTTCCATTTGTCATTCTCTTCATTAAAATGTTCACAATTGGGTTCCAGGTATCAGAGTGAATTGAGTGAACCTTTTTTATCAAAAGGAGATTTACTTAGAAGTTGAGTAAGAGTAACCTGCATCTATTAATTAAGTGGATTTCTAAATGACATTCTATTCCCTTTGATTCTTATTGTTGTTGATGGAAGCAGCTCTTAAGAGCAATATAAGCTGGTTAGGGTTGCACTTTGAAATCTCTGTTGAGAAGAATTATTGTATGAAGGATCATAAATGCTGACCTTGGCAGTAACCAATGCATGCAAGAAGATGAAATTGTTTGCCTTATTATTTGCATCGAGGGAAATGTTAACTAGAAAGTCAGCTTATGCTCCGGTGTATATCTCATCCCAATTTTTTTGCCTTTGCAAAGACAGAAGACTGTCGGGCATGTATCCTTGAGGAACAAGAACCTACTATTCCCTTTGTTGACTTGGACAAAATCACATCAGCATAGATAATGCATTCAGTTGATTGTATCAGTATTAGACCATTTCAGTCTTATCTTCTCCATTGAATCTGGGATTGTTTCAAGTTATTTCTCTTTTCATAATAGAAGATGCTCTTTTGAGAGTAGTGGAAATGGGCAGGTAAAAGGAAAAATTGAAGCAAAATTCTTTATGGTAATAAAACCTATGGCAACTAAATTTATACTTAATGCAACATATAATAATGAAGTAAATAAATAAAACAATTATACAGTCTTCACAAAGAGCATACACTAATACTGAACTATAGCAACATTTTATATTACATAGTCATATATTAAAACTGTTAATGATTTTTGCTATTTAAATTTTCACTTTGCCATTAAGTATTACTATTGTTAATACTGAGGTGCTATTTCTAAAGAAAAATTGTATATATATATATTATCAAAGATTCTTTAGAACTTAATATGTGTATTCACTAGCAACAAGTCTTATTTAGAGATTGATAAAAGTGGTTTTCTTACTATATATTTATTGTTTTGTTTGTCTGGATTATATTTTTTTATGGTTGTAAAATAATAAGGTATAATTTCCTATAAATATTTATGGATAATATCATCCTGAACTTCAAATGTTTTGTTCAAGATTAAACCATTATATATTTGAATGTGTTGCCAGAGGGAAAAATGATTGGTGCTTAATGTTAATACAAATACCTAACTCAGTCTAATTCATTTCTAATTGAAAAAAAGTGATACTCTGAACCACATTATTTGACAGATACTAGGGATAAAACTGTGAATAAAATACACTTGTACTTGGGTTACAAACTAATTGACTTAAGCAATAATAGATGGGTAAACAAATAGATACATAATTTCCAGTTGTAATTATACAGTGCAAGAAGCTGTATTGTAGTATAATGGCATGTTACGAAAATACCAACTTTCAAAAGTAGGTTGGATAGGAAAAGCTTCTCTGAGAAAAGATGAATCTTAGACTGAGACCTGAATAACAACAACAACAACAAAGTAGCCATTCCATAGAATGGAATAAAAGTTAGTAAGGGGAAGAATAACTCAAACAAACATTGAAAGAAAACCAGAGTGAACCAGAGTGAGAAAGGTTGGGGAAAGGATGTAACACATGAGGAAAGTTAGATGAATAGAGACCAGTCTACAGACAATCCAGGATAAAGAATGTGCCTTTATTTTGAAATAAATAGGAAACTGATGAAGAATTTTTAATGGGAGAGTTACAAAATCTGATTTAGGTTTTAGCTAATTCTCCCTGCAGAGAATTCTCCTATTCTATTGTTCTTATAGAGAATAGAATAGGAGAGGGTCAAATTAGGTGTGGGTAGTGAGGTAAAAGGGAAATTATCTGATTGAAAAAAATAACAATGCTTAGACTTAGGGGCTGATAATGGAGTAAAAAATAAATACATTTCAGGCATATTTTGCTGTTTACATCTGTAGAACATGCTGGGTTTTGATACCAGGGAATTAAAGAAGTAAAGATATTCTGAACCCTTCAGAGACTAACATCTGTTCAAGGCATTGGGTGGATAACAATAGTATTTACTATTTTGAGGGAGACTGAGAGTTATAGATAAGAACTCAGGTTTGTGCATTTGTGGGTGGAGGTGTCTCTGGGATGTGCAAGATAAAAAGAGAAGCTCACTCAGATTTCTCTGGAAACTGGACACTGGAATCCATACTTAAAAAAAAAACCTACATGGTTCCAATGTGTTACATTGAGGAAGACTGAACTAACTCAAACATTTTCCGAACTTTAAAGCAGATCAGATATGTGGAAAATGTCAGGTAGGAAGGGCATGATCATGTATTCAAAGTATAAATAATACTCGGGTAGAGAACACGAAAATTCTTGTGGATATTAAACAAACTACGGAAAGATGCTAGAAGTAGGTAGAAGTACTAGACACTGCTCTGAGGCTTGAACCAGAATTTAAAAGGGAAAACTGCTCTAAATTTCTCTCACAACCATCATAAGTGCTAATAACAAGTTTCTTTTTCTTTCTCTTTCTCTCTCTCTCTCTCTCTCTCTCTTCCTTCCTTTCTTTTCTTTTTTTCTTTTCACTATTATTTATTTTGCTCTTTAGATCACAACCTCTATAAGTGGTTTTTGGGATACCCCCTCCCGCCTCCCTCTGGTGCCCCTTCCATTCTCTCAAACCCCACTTTTTGTTGTTTACTAGTTGTGCTAAGTCCATTAGTCTCTTTCTTTCCTTTGGCAGTGTCCTTTCCCTGAGTGAGGGACTGTGTTGTTGGAACCAGGCGAGCCATGCTGGTAGGTTTTCAGTCTTAAATTTGAGTTGGGCAGCCAGTCTGTATTCATTTGTGATCTGTCCATGTTTTCTTGCTGTAGGCCATCTTCTCCAATCCCATCTCAGCTGCTTTACTCCTTTACCTTATGACTCTGGTGTCAGATTTAAGGGGTCTTCACCCAGCCAGTGTGGTGAAGAAGTTTCTCTGTGAATACAGGTGTCTGTGATTGGCCTTTGTGGATCATCTCCTCTGCCTTGATGTGGGGCCGTTTACCCCATCTTTGGTCTTCCTCTCTTCTCCTGTTGTGTGGGGAGGGGGTGTTGCTCTTCTAAAGGGCATCTCTGAAATGAGTTCCCGTGTTTTCCTGGCCTGATGAGCACATAGGTGTGCATGGTGACATCATGGCTCTACAGTTTCTTCTCTTGTCTCCCATGCAAATAGCAAGTTTCTTTTCCAACTACCATTGATTAGTAATCTTCTAAAATTAGGCAGTGAGCTAGTTGTTTTGGGTTCTATTCCGCCTAGATTGATGCCTAGAAATAATGAGAGTTGTCTTCCCTGGGAAGAGGGAAGAGGGGGATGGCAGCAGTGGATGAAATGGTAGCCACTGAAACACCTCAAGGACAGTGTGTCTACTTACATGCACACAATCAGTGCTTTCATTCCAAATGACTCTTTGGGATCAGCTCTGCCCTTTTACTTCAGAGCAAGCAACTTGATGTGGGTAAGCAAACCATATTACTGTGATGTTGGTTTCTGTAAAACCCTTTGGAGCTTGAATCTAGACATTTTCATCTTTTGGGTACACAGCAACAGAGAATGTTATCCTAGAACAATATGAATGTTTTTTAGGATACCAATTATTTAGGATAACAGCATACTCAGAAACTGAATTTCAAGATCCCTGGAAATGTTAAATCAATGCACTTTAGTATAAGAGAACAAAAGTAACAGATTGTAATAATGATGTTTCTTGGACTATACAAAGATAAACCCATTTTAAAGGCTCCCAAACCCATCCTGAATTATCTTGTTTCTAAAAATGATTTTATAAAAGAGAAATAGGTCTGTGGTTATAAATGACTATATCTCCATGGATAGGTGTTTGCCATTAGTAGTTCACCTCTTTCTACATTTTTTGAATCATAAATGTTGTATGGTTTATGTTAGGGAGCTTCCAAGACACATTTTTCAGTTGAATAAACAGTTCTTAATCCCTGATGTGCTAATTCCTTTCATTCCCATCAAAAATTTTTAAAGCAGGGAAGTTGATACTATGCTCCTTTGATATGTTAGAAATAAAAAAAAAAAAACCTAAATTATCTGCATTATCTTTTAATTGGTGTCAGAAAGGACAGATTTTGATTTCTTGCCAATGTTTTTCTCCCCAAGAAAGGTTGTTAAATACAACTTCTCATACTTTGAAAAAATAAAACAATTACTGCATTTCAGACAGTTTGAGTTTCTGGAAACAAAGTACTTTTTATGTTATGTATAGATCATTAGCAGTGAAAAAAACAATGCCTTTTACTCATCTCCCCTCTCCCCAGCTCCCCAAGAAAATTATGCTCTTTTCCCCTCCTCTGATGTCCAGTTTCTTCTTAATATGAAGCTTACACTGCTGGTGGGAATGTAAACTCGTCCAGCTACTATGGAAAGCAGTATAGAGGACCCTCAAACTCATGAAAATGGAATTACCATTTTACCCAGCAGTCGCACTTCTGGGAATCTACCAAAAGGAGACCTCAATGTGGGTACAAAAGGACACCTGTGCTTGGATGTTTATTGCAGCACTATTTATAATTGCAAGGACATGGAAACAACCCAAATGCCCCAAAACAGATGAGTGGATGAAAAAGATGTGGTATATATACACAATGGAGTATTACTCATCAATTAAAAATGACAAATTTGATGAATTTATAGACACCTGGATGTACCTAGAGGAAATCATTCTAGCAGAAACGAGCCAGATAGAAAGGGACAGAAACCAAATGGTTTCACTACTACATGCTCAACCAAATGAAACTACACAAGGGGAGAGAGGAGACCAGCTGGAGCGGGCGGGGAGGGGAGGTGGTGGGTGACCCCCAGGGACTGAAATGATGTGAAATATATATAAATAAAAAATAAACAAACAAACAAAAATATATATAAAGCTTAATTTTATGTCAAAATAATTTTAATGAGTTAGAAAACAGACACAAAAGGTAAATATCATTAGATTTGTCTCTACCTGATGATTTTAATAAACAATTTGGAATATACAGATGATGAAAGGTCTAGGTTTTGATGAGATTTTATATTTGTTTCCAAAGGGTATGTTCAAGGGTGTTCTAGGCCTTACAAAATCTTCTTGTCTTTGCCCTGAAGGAAACTGTTTTTTATTGCTGAAGAGCTTTCTAGTTCAAAGAGATTTGAAGTGCTTGCAGCTAGTAGAAGTCTAAACCTCTGAAAAGAATGGCAATATGGAAAAACCATCAGAGAGGCACAACCAGTAAGCCCTCTCTTTTCCCAGTCTTAAAAGCAGGGACGTTTAACCTGCCCTGTATCATTCAGGGAACATCAATTTATAGTCCTATAGCAGAGCCTGAGGAAAGAATAAATAGTCCAGGGCCCTAGGAATCTAAACTATTCCTTTTTTGCTTAGTTTCTTATTTCCTTTCTTCCATTCCACTATTTTCCCTAACTTTGTTTTCTCCTTATCTGGCTTTTTGTATTCATCCCCTTCCCCTTCTTATTCCCTCCTCTTTCCTCCATTCTTTTCTCTCCCACATTTCCCTCCCTCCCTCCCTCCCTCC
>PVHY01017238.1:0-31916 GCA_004024945.1 Uropsilus gracilis
AAAAAAAAAAAAAAAAAAAAAAAAAAAAGTAAACCATAGTTATTTCCCTACTTTTAAATGTTCCTAGATAACCAGTCAATAAAATGTTACTTAATACTGATCACTTATAATTCTTTTGTCTGATTTTTGCTTGACCCACCTAATCCATAGTAGATGCTGATTAATCTCAAGATTCCTTTCTGCTGCCCACAATCACGTGGCATTTTTCTTAAGTTCAATTTCATGCCACATTTTCTTCAAAACTCCAGTGCCTCTTCTTTCATTCTCATCTTTAGAAAATGATCTTGTGGGTCAGATGTGGTGCCACGCACCTTTAATCCCAGCTTATGAGGGAGGCCAAGGGTAGGAATTGCTTGAGTCCATGAGTTTGAAATCCGCCCGGGTCAACATAGCGAGACCTAGTCTCAAAAAATAGCTGGGGTTGGTGGTGCACACCTGTAATCTCAGCTACCTGGGAGGCTGAGGCTGGGGAATAGCTTGAGTCTGTGGGAATGGGACTACCCGGGGCAACACAGCGAGACCTAGTCTCAAAACAAAACAAAACAGCATTAATTTAAAAAAATATCTTGTTTTCTATGATCAAGAAAACAGAAAATATACTTTTCCTTCTGATGTACTGAAGTATAAAATAAACATTTAGAAACAAAACAGAAAACCTTCAGGTTTTCTGGGACCAGGTATTCTTAATTGTGAAACCTGAAGAACTAAAAAATGGTACAATTAAGGATTAATATTTAGAATATATTAAGAATTCTCAAAGCTCAACAACAAAAACATCTAAATTAAAAAAAAGTAAAAGGCACCAACATATATTTCACCAGATGGCAAGTATGAACATGTGAATAATTTCAACATCATCACACTATAGGATATGTAAGTGAAAACCGTGAGCTGTAACTACATACGTATCAGAGTGGTGCAGACGAAAACGAGGAATTACCAAATGCTGCTGGGGATGCAGAGAAACTAGATCACTGATACACTGCTGGTGGGAATGAAAAACAGCAGTCACTCTGTGAACAGTATTTCATAAAAGCAAACATGCAATTGCCACAGAACCCAGTGAACTGTACTTGTGGGTATTTAGAAAAATGTAAACTTAGGTTCACATAAAAACATGCAAATAAATGTTCATAGTAACTTTATTTAAAACAGCTAAAACCTATAAACAATTCCTTTCTTTTCTTTTTTTTTCTTTTTTTAAACAATTCCTTTCTTTTCTTTTTTCTTTTTCTTGAGACTAGGTCTCACTATTTCTGCCTGTGGAATTTTTTTTTTTTTTTTGGCCTGGGATTACAAGCAAAAATGGAATCAGGGCTCTCAAATATGAGACACAGGTCTTGCTGTGTTGCCCCGGGCGGGACTCGAACCGCTTTCCCCACTCCATAAGCTGTCGCTTACCAGGCACGTGCCACCGTGCCCAGCATCAGTCTATTCGTTTTTGAATGACAAAATTACAGAGATGAATAGATTAGTAGCTGCCAATGGTTCAGGACATAAGGAAAAAAGGAAGGTGGGTGAAGTTGTAAAAGTTTCTCACAAGGGATTGTTGTATTGGTGGAAATGGTTTGTATCTTCATTGGTGATTAAATGAATCTATGCATGATAAAACTGCATAGAACTAAATACATGCACTCGAACATGCACACAAAACACATGTGTTTTGAGTGGTGAGTCAAAACTTAAAATTGGTGCCAGTCTAGGACCGGAGGCGAAACAGGGAATCGCTTGAGTCTGCGGGTTCCAGACCCGCCAGGGGCAACACGGCGAGATCTAGTCTCAAAAAAACAGCTGGGCGTGGTGGTGCGCGCCTGTAATCCCAGCTACCTGGGAAGCTGAGACGGGATCGTTTGAGTCCGTGGTCCCCCGGGCAAAATAGTGAGACCTACTCTCAAAAAAACCAAAACAAAACTGGTGAACTATATCAGTTTGATCTCCTGTTGTGATTTTCTATTACAGTTATTTTGAGACTAGGTCTCGCTATATTGTCCGGGGAACCGCAGACTCAACGTTGCCTGGGGTACCACGGACTCAAGCCATCCCAGGTAGCTGGGATTACAGATGCACGCCACCACGCCCAGCTATTTTTTCAGAGGCCTCCTTGTTGCCCCTGGCGGGTCTCGAACCCACGGACTCAAGCGACTCAGTTTCATTCTCCCGTCCTAGGCTGGGATTAAAGGCGCACACTACCATGCCCGGCCCTCTATTACAGTTATTGCATAACCTTAATAGTTTAACTAGTTATATGAGGGTAACTAGAATATGCAACATCTTCCTATATTATAACTTTGTATCAATCTATAATTATTTTTCAGAGATTAGGTCTTGCTATGTTACCCGGGGAAGTCTAGAACCTGCGGACTCAAAACGATTCCTAGCCTCATCTCCTTGAGGCTGGGATTAAACCCGACTGAATCTTTATTTTTTGAGACAAGTCTCACTATGTTGCTTCGGGTATTCCTGATTCCGCAGATTCAAGTGATTCCCTGCCTTATAGCCTCCCAGGTAGCTGGGATTACAGGTGCCCGCCACGGCGCACAGCTGCTTTTTCTAGAAACAGATCTCGCTGTTTCCCAGAGTAGTCTCCAGCCCGCAAAGTCAAGCGATCCCTGTCCTCTTGCCTCCCAGCGCTTGTATTATAGGCAAGCGCCACTGCCCAGACTTCAATCTATTTTTTTTTTTGAGACTAGGTCTCGCTATTTTTGCCCGTGGAACCGCAGGCTCTCGTTGCCCGGGTACCACAGACTCAAGCAATCCCCAGCCTCAGCTTCCCAGGTAGCTGGGATTACTTGCGCGTGCCACCACGCCCAGCTATTTTTTTTGGGACTGTCTCGCCACGGACCCCAGGTGGGACTCGGACCGCGATCCCAAGCCCCGGCCTCTTCATAGGCTGAAGCTCACAGGCACGAGCCACCGTGCCCGGCCGCTAAATTTTGTTAATAACAGATTCAAGTCTGCCGGGCACGGTGGCTCGTGCCTGTAAGCTTCAGCCTATGAAGTGGTCGGGGCTAGGTTCGAGTCCCACCTGGGGCCCGTAGTGAGACCTAGTTCCAAAAGAAATAGCTGGGCGTGGTGGTGCACACCTATAATCCCAGGTACCTGGGAAGCTGAGGCTGGGGATTGCTTGAGTCTGTGGTACCCCGGAAAAAAAAATTTTTTTTTAGTTAAAAATAAAAGATTTAAATTATTCATGGCTTGCTTTTGTTATTTCTGGGATTATGCTAATATTTTACTTTTAAGCATGTCATATATGCTATTTAGTAGGTCTATACATTATGCCTATTCTCATATTACCTATAATTATTAAAGAAACTTTATTCTAAGCAAAGCTTTGAAATCATGTACAAATGTTAAGCTTTCCCAATGTTTTTATAGTATTTACTGAGATATAATTTTCTTACTATTTTGTTGCATTTCAGTAATAAATTTTCTAGTACTGAACACAATTATATTCCTGGTATGGACTCCAACAGGTGATAATCATTTAAAAAAATGTTTGAGTAAACTCCAAATATGTAAATTGAGTAACAGTACAATGAACTTCTATGTAACCACCACCTAGATTCAATAACTATTAAATCATGACCAAGCCTGTTTCATATTGATCTCCATATTACACTTGTATTCACATATTATTTTGAAGTCCCAGATTTCCTCTAAAAAAAGGCACCAGAAGTATTTATCTCTAAAAAAAAGGTAGTTACTTTAAAAAGCACAACTTAATCACAACAATATCCTCTTTTCCTCACCCCCCATATCACTTTTTTTTTGAGACTAGGTCTCACTATTTTTGCCTGTGCAACTGCAGGCTCATGTTGCCCGGGGTTCCACAGATTCAAGCAATCCCCAGCCTCAGCTTCCCAGGTAGCTGGGCTTACAGGTATGCGCCACCACACCTAGTTATTTTTTGGGACTAGGTCTCACTATGTTGCCCCGAGCAGGACTTGAACCATGATCCCTAGCCCCAGCTGCTTCATAGGCTGAAGCTTACAAGCATGCAACACTGTACCCAGCTTTACCCCCTCCATATCCTCTTAATTTACAGTGCTTAACATTATCAAAAACCCAGAGTTAGTATTTAAAGTGGAATTCAAACATTTTGCACAGTGGAAATGATGTGATTGCCACTTCTTTAATCTATAGGATCCTTGCCAGGCCTTATTTCCTCCTTATAAATTTTTGTTAAGTTGTTGTTTATCCTCTGCATTCACCCAGGATTTGGCTTTTGCTGATTACAGCCCAAAGTTTAGTATACCCCACTGTAAGTAAACAGATCTAGAGTCTTCATGAAATTTACAGTGAAATTATTTTGGAAAGGTTACTTCATAGTTGTAGTATTTCAGTTAAGATCCAGTCAGGAAACAAACCACATAAGCTATTTGAATAGAGAACTTTTATCCAGGCAATACAGTACCAAACAGATAAAGGAAGAACTTGCATAACTATACAATGGAATATTATTCATCAGTTAAAAATGAATCAGAAACCCATATATAAATCTAAAAGCAACACTGAGTGGAAAAAGCAGATAGACACACAATGCAACTTATATAAAATTTGTAATCATGTGAAATAAAGTTATATATTAAGTGTAAAAAGATACACGCATGGAATGATGGACACTGAAAAAAACCAACATTCTTGGGGAAAAAGAATGTTATCAGGATTAGCAAAAGAGGTTCAATTCAATCTGTAGTCTTATTTCTGAAATAAAAATGTGGAGCAGGGCAAAAAAGGATTTAATAGTACTAAATCTTGTTAAGTTCTTTGTATTTTTATGTTAAAGTCAATCATAATTTTTAAAATATTTTTATTTTTCTTATTGTTTGCATACATAGTCATATTTGTAGGCATGATCCTCCCCTTCCCCTGATCTCCCTCTGGTCAATCATAATTTTTTTAAAAGTAGAACCAATAAATCTAAATCTAAAGGAATGTTTGAAAAACAAATGAAATAAATCAGCAGTTGGCCCAATCAAGAGAGGATATGAGTATAGAAAATCAATGAAGTACAGGTCTATACAGAAGAGAATACATTTTATAACTTTAATACATGTTAAAGAAACCTTAACCAAATGGTTGCTCTTTCTAGAAAAAAAAGTTACAATTATAAAAACTGTAAGAGAAAGAAATAGCAGGGAAAAGTGCCAGAGAAATATTCCTCCCCTTACTCTCTTCCCCTACCACCCCAAAAAAATTCAGGCACAAATATATCTACTTCTAACTTCTTTTAAATCTCTGAGGAACAGATTTCCTTCGTTATCTAAACTTTTTTTTCAATATCTAAAATTTATAACATAAAAAAAAAACAGGTAAGATTTCTTTCTTTTGAGGTTATTTGAAAAATAGTCATATTTTCATGAAGTAGATTAAGACTTTTGTGTCAATCAAAAACAGCTCTAAATAAATTTCAAATGTTTAAATACGGTGGTTTAGAGAACTGGAAATACAAGTGGCTCACAGAAACCCAATCTTATTCATATGTGAAAGTACTAAATTCACTGAGATTTTAACTCTGTAGAGATTGACATATCATTACAGGTTGGCAAATATCAACAACACATCTGGTCACACTGTTTATAAAAATGCAAGAAGATAGGCACTCTTATACATAGCTTGGTAGGAAGGCAGAAAGAAATTTGTTAAGAATTATCAAAAATAAAAATGTATAAATCTGCTGTAGCAATTCCAATTTAAAATTTTTATCTTGTATTAACTTCACCATGTGCAAAATGACCTATTTATAGGGTTATTAAATGCAGCATTGTTTATAATAAAGAATGAAAATGTTTGTCAGCAAACTGTTCAAATATATTATATTTGTACAATGAAACTATGTAATCGTAAAAAAAAAAAAAAGAATCAAAAGACTCTTTCTGTACTGATACGGAACAATGTCAAAAATGTCCTGTTGCCGGGCACGGTGGCTCGTGCTTGTAAGCTTCAGCCTATGAAGCGGCCGGGGCTTAGGGATCGCGGTTCGAGTCCCGCCTGGGGCCCGTAGCGAGACCTAGTTCCAAAAAATAGCTGGGCGTGGTGGTGCGCGCCTGTCATCCCAGCTACCTGGGAAGCTGAGGCTGGGGATTGCTTGAGTTCGTGGTACCCCGGGCAACGAGAGCCTGCGGTTCCACGGGCAAAAACAGCGAGACCTTGTCTCAAAAAAAAAAAAAAAAATGTCCTGTTATGCAGAAAAGACAAGTTGAATAAAAGTGTGTCCTGTACACTTTCTTTTATGAAAAAATCTCCAAAAGGATATTTAAGAACCAGGTAACACTTCAGTGAGATGTCAAAAAAGGAAAGGAGATTTTTTTAATTACATATAATTCCATGTTGTCTTAATTTCAGTGAGTGTTTCAGGTTCCGTTGGGAAAAATTTTTTTCTTTTTTGGAAACTGGGTCTTGCTATTTTTGCCCATGGAACCGCAGACTCTCGTTGCCCAGGGTACCACGGACTCAAGCAATCCCCAGCCTCAGCTTCCCAGGTAGCTGGGATTACAGGCATGCGCCACCACACCCAGCTATTTTTTGGAACTAGGTCTCACTATACGGGACCCAGGCGGGACTCAAACCGCGATCCCTAGCCCCTGCCGCTTCATAGGCTGAAGCTTACAAGCACGAGCCACCGTGCCCGGCCAAAAATTTTTTTCTTAAAAAAAAAAACAAAACTGAAATAAAAACTGTAACATCTCTATACAAAATTCTTTTAGGTAAATTCAAATGATCAAGCACTATATTTCTTTCATTGGATGGATAAATTTTTGCACAATTCCACTGAGTCTCTCTGGCTCCATCAGTTTATTTATCAATTCCTGCTCAACAGCCATTAGGGCCAGGCTACTATGTTTCTTTTGTCCCATGGTATGACATAAATATGTTTTAAGGCGAGGCAGTGTAGAGAATAAGTTTTCAGAGCTTGCTGAAGTAACTGGCCAAGACAAAGCTATATATAGTAGCTTTGATATGCAAGGAATATTATTGTGAAGCCCATGCTGAATAAACAAATAATCAAGATTGATAAAGTTAATACAATCATAATCGATGACAAAATTGAGCTTTGCATATTGTCGGTAAAATCTAAGTTCTGGGATGATGTCCCCATCAAGTTTATAAAATTCTTGAACATGTTTGGCTGTTGTTTCACTTAATGGCTCATTCCATTTAAATAATAGTTCTGAAATCTGCTTCATTCTGCAGTAATCAAACTCTGAAAAACATAATTTTAAGTTTTGTATTACACTATCCAATCCTTGATGATAAATACTAATTTTATATAGTTCTTCTGTTGAAGTAGGAAAAAACATAGTATCTGAATTGTCAAGTTCTATCGTTTTCTGAATTTTCCTTCTTTTCTGAGAAGACGGTCTTTCAACTTCAAAACCTTTAGAGGTTATTTTTTGACATATTTCCTCTGTTCCATCCCAGATAGTTTTGAAACAGACGTCATTTCTTTCAGATGCTAAACATTCCAAAATTGCTTCTATTTTTGAAGACAATGAGAAAATATCTATGGTTTCACTTTGAAGTTCTTTGGAGAGAATTCCTGTAACACTTAGCACTCGATAAAGAAATTTTAAACAAAAGATAAACTCAAATTTGGAAATCAATGCTAACAAGTCACACAATTCATCAGCCAAACTTGTATTTGAAGAATGGCTTGATACAACTTCTAATGTTTCAATAATCTCAGGAAGACCTTCAACCACAGACAGTAATGTACTATCATGGACTGCCCAACAAGATTGTGATACATGTTTTTTGCATGTTTTGTTTTGACCAAGCTTACAAATTTTTTGAAAATTTGCAGATATTTCCCCAGACATATGAATAGTATTAAAAAGGTGAGTGAGAGTATTTATAGCACTTCGTAGTTCTTTTACTTCTTTACAAAATCTAAGTACTGCCAAATCCAAAAAATGTGTGTAACAATGTACATATAAAGCCCTTGGCTCCTCCTTCTTGAATTCTGCTGCAATTTTATTAAATTTCCCTCTCAAATTTGTGGTACTACCATAGGCTTGGCCACGTATTTTATTCAAATCAACTCCAATCTGCTGCAAGTAAGTTTTGATAGTCCTATGTAAATTGGTCCCAGTCATGTCTTCAACATTGATGAAACCCAAGAATCTTTCTTTAATTAAGATAGCCTTTGCTGTTTTATGCGGGTATCTTACACAAATTGAAAGCTGTTCCTTAGTGACATCATCCGTTATCTCATCACATATTATTGAAAATGCTGAGGAAACATTGATTTCATTTACAATATCTTGCAATATTTCAGTCTTTATTATTTCAACAATATCATTTTGAATTTGTGTGCTATTGTAGAAGTCAATTTGTGAATTCAGAAGTCGAATTGTTTCTTCTCCTTTATCTTTTGCTCTGATTTCTAACAATTCTAAAAAATTGCCTTTATTCACAGATGAAATAGATTGGTCATTTCCTCTTAAGGGTAGACACTGCTTTCCAAGAAATAAAATATTTTCTATTACAAGTTTTAGGTACTTTGTATTTCCTTCAATCTGTCTGGAATTAATAGATAAATTATCACTGCCAATTTCATCAAAAAGCTGGTATTCCCTCCAAAATTGTAGTGACTTCAAATGAATTTCACTTTTTTCATGCTTTCTGAATCTTTCCAGTGTTTTCTTCCAATTAGAAATTCTCTGGGCTGCAAATGACTGGCCTCCACAGCTAAGAGATTTTTGGCAGAACAACTGGCATGAATAACAAAATGTCACATTCTTTTTAATACTGTTTTCCAAATGTTGAAAACTTGAACACCAAGATCTCTTAATACTTTGTGATTTACCTTTAAATTTTTGTACTTTGGAAGTAAATTTTGGTCCATCACTTACTTTCACAGATTTCATACTATATGTAGGATTCTGATTTGACACTTGATCTTTTTGTACTTCTGAACCGGAGTCAACTACATGTGGACTGAGTATTGATGAAGATGGTGAAAGGCTTGATTGTTCCAGTCTATTATTAGGAACACCATTACTTGATTTACTGGGTGTACTCTTAGAAATCTGTAAGAGAAAAATCAAAGTTACTTTTGTTTTAACAATTTTCAAATATCAATTAAAATTCAAATACTTCTAATTCTAATTTAAAAAAATGAAAAAATACGTCTATTCTAATAATAAAGTGAATGGATGAGTTACAATATGAACTCCACTAGGGGGAAATATTAACAATTATTTATAATTTATTTGCAACTAGATTTAGCATTAAATATTCAAAAAATCTTCTAGATGTAGTTAGAACCATTTTTATTTCTCAGGTGACTAGAACTGATTAATAAACATTTAAAATCTATTTAAATATTCCTATTAGTAATTTCAAGTAAAATTTGAGGACTGGGAAATCAAATGTTATTACATCAAAAGTTACTACTCTTTTTTTTTGGGCTCTAGGAATGAATATGCTAAGATAAATATACACTAAAAAACAGTAGTATGAAAAGTTAAGAATAAAACTTACATCTGCAACATGATTTGCTGTTACTGAAGAAACTTCATCTGTTAAATTACAGAAAAAAAAAATTACAGCATAAATTCCAGGTCTTATAATACAGACTATTAAAATACATCCTAAGCTGTTTTTGCTTATATCAGGCAACATAAAGAAAACTTAGAATAAAGATATATTTATTAAGTATGACTAAACAGTGTATATATCAAATATCTTCACATTAATTTTACCTTCTAAATCATCAGAGTTCATGTCAGACAGGGCAACATGAGTATCTGCCAATGACACTATATTGCTTATAACTGGAGTTGTAGTTTCCTTTGGTGAAGGGAGGTCTCCTGAAGTATCATGTACCACAGACATGTTTACTGATAAAAATAAACAAAGAGTCTCTTAAAAATTAGAATAAGCACCATGCAGCATGGAAACATTTACTAATAAAAAGTTTTCTTGAAAATTAGACCAATCAGCCAGAAAACACTATTTCATGACAAGTGTTTAGAAAAAAAAAAAAAAAGTTAACTATTTAATAGTAGGCAGTGCTAGGTTTGAGAGTGATTTTTATTGAGTTTATGGGTAACCAGGATCTAGGGTAATCAGTAATAGTAAACTGATAATTTACATTTCCCATTGTTTTATTTCTTTTACCTTTGCACACAACTTCTCAGTTCTTTTATACAATTTGCCTGAAATTTCAAGCAAATCTTTACTGTGAAATTACCCATAACGATCAGAAAAGATTCCTATATATTTCCTAGTGGGTATCATTTTTTAACTCTTTCAGGAGGCAAAAACTTCAGCATCAGTGGAGCAAGGTTGATACTTGCTAAATTGCAGAGATACCATGAATAGCCAGTTACTATGACACAGAAACCTCACAAATATCATTTACTCTATTGTCTATGCAAATAGCACTATTGGTCCTATATGAGGCTCTTTGTTGGTTTTTTTTTTTTTTTTTTTGAGACTAGGTCTCGCTATTTTTGCCCGTGGAACCGCAGGCTCTCGTTACCTGGGGTACCACGGACTCAAGCCATCCCCAGCCTCAGCTTCCCAGGTAGCTGGGATGACAGGCGCGCGCCACCACGCCCAGCTATTTTTTTTTGGACCTAGGTCTCGCTACGGGCCACAGGCGGGACTCGAACCGCGATCCCTAGCCCCGGCCGCTTCATAGGCTGAAGCTTACAAGCACGAGTCACCGTGCCTGGCCTTTATATGAGGCTCTTTGATGGAATACATTGTTCACCCTGGTTTATTTGTGCCTTTCTACCAGTGATCTTTAAAATGTCTACTAGCTTTAGTTTCTGTGAAAATGGAGCTCACAGCTTTGTTTTTACAAAGCAGAGCTAAGTACAACATTCTATATTCTAATACCACAATTTTTACAAATAAATAATATAAAACAGCCTTCTTTTTGTATAATACTGGAAAACATTTCCCTGCAGTGTTTTGAATGATTTTAACTTAAGCCAGTCAGTTCAAAGCTGTAAAGTTCTACAAAAGTTACTAAAACTCTGATGACTGCTAAACAAACATTACCTGTAGAAGAAGTCATCTTAGCTTTACTGTAAGAAGAGAAACAAGTAATAGAGCAGAAAAGCTCTGCCTTCCCCAACTCGTTGGTAGTTTCAATCATTTCATCTGGGGGCTTCAATGATTTGCAAAGAACAGGTGTAAATGTTTTGGCTGGCTTCTGTTTAGAGATTAAAATAATATTCATATTCCTGGTATATGACATATTAACATATTGTAAAAGAAAGCATATATTATCATTATTTTGTTGAAATATGACAAAGAAGCCTCATTTTTATACTTTCTCACTAAAAACCAGAAAAAGGCATATACTGCAATGACTATAATGAAGGAAACTGATGAATCCATTTAAACTATTTATAAGCCATATTACTAACAATAATACATATGCAAAAAATGAAGAAAGTTCTGGGATATTCACCACCCCAGACAATCAGAATCAACTGGAAAACCAAAAATCTTATAATTATAGGTCCTTCCTCTAAGGACAGGTCAGGCATCAATTCAGGATTATCTTTGATTTGCATTAATAAGCCAGAAAAGTGTGCTTAACACATATTATAAAATACTGTAGGAATTGCTGTTGCTGTTTATCCTGGCTAATTTCATTGTAAAAACTGTAAGTATAGTTTAGTTTATTTATTTTTTTTTTGAGATTAGGTCTCACTATGTTGCCCAGGGTAGTCCTGATCCCACAGACTCAAGCGATCCCCAGCCTCAGTCTCTCAGGTAGCTGGGATTACAAGCGCCTGCCACTGTGTATTGTTGCTTGTTTGAAGCCAGGTCTCGCTATGTTGCCCAGGGCAGTCTTGAACCTGGGAACTCAAGGGATCCCTGGCCTCTTGCCTCCCAGCGCTTGGATTACAGGTGTGCACCATCATGCCCAGTGTAAGCATATTTTAAAAGAAAGCAGTATACAAGCCTAAGAGGTATTTGTTCACAGTAAGCAGTAAGTGTGCAAAGGAAAAGGGTATAAACTATGAAGTTTACCACCAATTGTTTCTAGTGAAAGAACCATCACTCCTGGACTTAAGTGAAGATTGATGGCAATGGAGAAATACAGCTGCTTTTGGGAACTCAAAAGACAAATGAAATTACCTTATACAGATTTCTTTCCTATGAAATAGAATATTGGCATAGGAACAATGAAACAAAAAGCAGGCAATTTTGAAAACCCCGTTAACAGTTGACCAATATTTAACAGTAAGCAACAATAGTGGCATAACTTATAACTAATATACTTTAAGATATGGCTAATTATATCAAAAAATTCACTTTTAAAATAATCCACATCCCATCAGATTTATAGATCTGAACATTTTTCTAATTCTTAATTATATTTCATTACAATGTTTTTTTTTTTTTTTCCTGTATCACAATCACATGATATCTTATATGCTGGACACAGGATTATGTGGTGCTTTTGAACTCTTTCACTCACATCATCTTTCTATCATAAAGGCTAAATAACTAGGTACTCAACACAGGTAAAACAGATCAAAGTCACATATTGAGTGTGAGGGATAAAGAAAAAAATAAGGAATGGTATTTCTTGCCCTTGAAAGAAGGCTTCCAGGCCTTTAATTCTCCCATTTCTGGTTCCAAGGCAAGATATCCGCATATATCAGATGATTATAGACAAGAAACGGCTCATGAATGTCCTATTTGAACTGTGACTTATTGAGATGCCCATATCCCATTATTTGAAAAGAATTTATAGCACAAAGGTGGATCTCAAAGTATTATGTGAATGAGCAAGATGTTACAGTTCCACCTTAAAAGAGACTCGGTTCACTAATGTGTTCATCTCACTTTGTTCACCAAAGCAAGTCTAGCTTCTCTTCTCAGAACCACCCACCCATGGCCCTCCTATGAGAAATAAAGGGTTATTTCTCATAGCTTTCTTTATTCCTGTGACAGATTGAGAAAAAGCATGTGACCATTTTTGACCCATCAAATTTTGCTTAGGTGTAAAAGCATTAAATACACAGAATTAAAAATACTGTGAGTCTTACTGACTAGTAGACTATTGTTTATTTTGTGATTTATAAACATACTGCCACCTCCCTGGTCTGTTCTTTAAGGTAAGATGATCACTTTGAGACTCTTTAGAAAAATCTCTACACTACATTTATCATGAATTGTTTTGTAAGAAGAAACCACCAGAGTCCTTTAGTTCATCTCCTTTATCATCTTGTCAACTGAGGCTATTTATAATGGAACTAAAATCTATAACCCTACATTTCTACAAAGTAGAAGCACTCACAGGCAAACTAATGAAAGGCATTCAATGTTTGATTTTTCATGAGTCTTGTGCAGTCAAACTCAAATGGAGAGATTCTTACTTTATTCAACAGAGCTTTATCCATACCTGCTTATATGGTGCTATATTCTTTGAATTATTAAAGCAATGAAACTGTCCTTCCATCTGAAGTATATGGAATGGATAAGAGCTAGTATAACAGTAAGCTCCACAGTTCTCACAACAGTTCATGATGAGGTTGTTCACAGAGTGAAACTTGGAAAAACAGGCATTACTGCAAAGACTATGCTTCACATTCTGGTATTTTACTTCATATTGAATCTAGGATAAGAAAAACATTTCATTAAAAACTGACATGTAAGCAGGTTAATCGGAGTTCTTAAAGAGTAAAATAAACTGCAACGTACAACAGTGATCTTCTGACATATGCTGCATTTGGTAAAAATGCTACTAGAACATACAGTAACCAATGGTTTTCGTTTTTCTTCGTATGATGAAAGACAAAACTGGCTGCAAAAATTTTTGCTAGAAGTAGCATCTTCCAGCGGGATACTGATCACATCCTTCAGATTTAAAATGTCTCTGAAAATAAATTAACAAGGGTACCATTAAGTACTTTTACCACCATTATACTTTCTTTCTCTTCATAAGTTAAATCACTCCCTCAAACAATCCTTTTCCATTTTTTTTCATGTATTTGGAGAACTGTGAAATACCTTCAATATCAGTCTTGAAATAAGAAAGCCTGAATCTATTATGCAGTTCCAGTTAAAAAATGGTGGGTAAATCATTTAAATACCTTAACTATAGTTTCTTCTAAAGGTCCCCCTAATGAATGTTAGTATGGATTATAAAACACATAAAGAGTATAGTTTTGAGGATTACCTCGCCTCTAACTGATGCTAGTGACAACAGAATGACTAGATATTCACAACAGACTAACTTTGGAATCTACAGGACAAAAGTTTTCATAGTATGATCTGCATCTCTCCAAGATACTTTCAGGGGACCATGAGATAAAAAACTACTTTCATAATAACATTAAGATGTTGTCTGTTTCAATGTGTTGAAATGTGAACTTACAGTGCAAAAACAACCATGGGAATCTATAATTCATCTCCTAAGAAAAAACCCCAAAGAACTGAACAAGGCATTGAACAAGGACATGTACATACATTTTTTTTTTTCTTTTGAGACTAGGTCTCGCTATTTTTGCCCATGGAACCGCAGGCTCACGTTGCCCGGGGTACCACAGACTCAATCAATCCCCATTCTCAGCTTCCCAGGTAGCTGAGATTACAGGTGTGCACACCACGCCCTGCTATTTTTTGGGACGAGGTCTCACTGTGTTGCCCCGAGTGGGACTCGAACCGTGATCCCTAGCCCCTGCCGCTTCATAGGTTGAAGCTTACAGGCACCTGCCCGGCTTGTACATGCATGTTCTTAACAGCACTATTCACAACAGTCAAAAATTACAAGCATTTCCAAGTATTCATGAATAAATGAATGGATAATCAAAACAAAGTATGTGTACAGATATAGAATATTATTCCATAAAAAAAATTAACCACCATTACAATGCTACAACACGAATGAACTTCAGTATCATTATGCTACATAAAAAGATTAGTTATATATATATAAAAGTTCTGATACCATTTCCATGAAAAATCCAGAATAGATAAACCCACAGACAGAATGCAGAATGGTGGCTGTCAGGGGTTGAGGGAAAGGAATGAGAAAATGGGGAGAAATTGCTTAGTGGACAGGACTTTCACTTTGGAATGATGAAATGTTTTGGAACTAGATAGAGGTGGCAGTTATACAACACTGTGAATTAAGTGCTATTGAAATACATTTTTTTTCCCCTATATATTTCACTGTATAAACGAGGAAGGGAAAAAATGGGAATGGTTGGTAGAACTGCCAGAATCTTAACATAAATCAAAGCAGTGGTACCAATACACTATTATTTGTGTTATTTACTGTCATGTATTTGCTATAAAATTATTCAATTATTAAACTTGATCCCTCAGTACAGATTTTAAAAATTCTGTATGATGAACTGGGACATAACAAAGCATTTCTCCTTCATATGTATAATGTTTGTTTTAAGGAAAATCTTATGTGGTATGCTTGGAGTTACAACCAGAGTTACTTTTTCAAAAAATACATTTTTTACTTAAAGGAACAACTATCAGACAAACTTACCTAGACCAGAATATGTGGCAGGTAATTTCTTGAAAATCAATTAGGATCATTACTCAAGGAAAACAACTAGCAATACTTACTACCTATAATAAAATTTAGTATTCACTGAAAATCAGAATTTTGGAAAACTTGTTTTTGCCAATTTCAGTTTGACTGTTCACAACACTTAAAAATTTCCCTGATGAGATTAGTGGTGATGTTTTAAACAAATGTTACATTTAAAATATTGCACAATAAAACATGTCAATATTTAGAAGATCCGCATAACTCAGCAAATCAGTATTCTCCAATATTAATATAACATGTTATAAAAAACATAAATGAATGAGAGAACCACTCAAAATACAAACAGACCAACGAACACTAACATAACAGTACAAAAAGTTCATTGTATGGTTTCCTATTTTA
The DNA here is from genome assembly GCA_004024945.1 of Uropsilus gracilis. NCBI lineage: Eukaryota > Metazoa > Chordata > Mammalia > Eulipotyphla > Talpidae > Uropsilus > Uropsilus gracilis. The sequence goes on from PVHY01017238.1 coordinate 15,893, forward strand.
CATCCCAGCTAATCTTAGAAAAATCACCATTTATTTTTTTGGTGACAACATCAGGAAAGAGGCAGGGCATGGTGGTGCATGCCTGTAAGTGGCAGCCAAGAAAGCCGTGGTTGGGGCTAGGGATTGCCCTCTGCCAGGGGCATGTAGCGATACCTAGTCCCAAAAAAATAGCTGGAATTGGTGACGCACGCCTGTAATCCCAGCTACCTGGGAAGCTGAGGCCGGGGATTCTTTGAGTCTGTAGTACCCGGGGCAACGTGAGCCTGCAGTTTAAAAAAAAACAACAACAAAACAACAAAGCATGACTGAAGGAGCAACAAAATGTTGCAGAAACAGGCGGAGATGAGATCCACCAAGAAACAAGAAACAATCATACAAGGCAAAGGTGTTCTAATCGGCCTACGAAAGAATCACACCCTGACCAAGGACGAGGAAATGGATCCAGAAAAGAAAAAAAAAAAAAAAAAGATTAAAGGGCTAAACATGGACAAACAACAAAAAGAAAGGAGGCAAAGGGGGGATGACCAGAGGGGATGTGGTGTGGTGGGGTATTCCTGTATCAGCAATTATACAATCATTTATTGTAAAAAATCCAAAAATAAAATAAAAAAATTAAAAAACAAAAGAGAACAAAAAACAAACAAACCAACAAAAACTAGTATCAGAGAAGAGTGTCAACATGATCTGAAAGCTTATTAAACCATTTCTCCCTTTTTTGCAGTTATCTATCTGTAAGGTTAGTTTACTTCAGACTTCAACCAAAACATTTTATAACAAAAGGAATGCAAAATCAGGTATCAAGCCAGACATTAAAGTGGTTTACAAAATGGATTTTCACAAATGTACCTTCTTACCAAGTTCTAGAAATAATCACTACTGTCATAACATGTCAACATGCACTGTTTAATATTTTTTAAAAATTGTTTTAATTTCTAACACAGTAGACGTTAACAGATATAACCTTTACAAACTAAAGTTCTTAGGGTCTTCAATAATTCTTGAGTGTTTAAATACTCTGGAGGTCTGAAATTTGAGAACTGCTGCTATAAGAAATATCAAGATGACTAGCTACCTAGAACCTTTGGAGTATTAATCTTTTAGGATAGCAGTGTTTTCCAGATAAACTACCACCTAAACCAATACTACTTCAACACTGCAACATTTGTAAATTTTTAGAATACGGATCTATCTTTTTAAATGGAAGGTACCAAAAATACATATTCATCATATTATCACCAACATTACATACTTTGTGGGTTTAAAATAAAGCTCTAATTGAAGTATATTGAGTTGTATATCCTTTAACTTGACAAAAGTTTTCCAGTATTCACTGTGTATTACATACTGTTTAAGATTTGAAAACATAAGGATTATTTAATCTATCCCACAGTGTCAAGAGTCTGTTCACAATCTAATCAGGGCAACCAATCCTTTAAACCTTAATTTTATGATCAACGATTTAGGAGTCATGAACACTATAAAAACACAGCTATGCAACAATTTATATGGGTAGAGAGGAGCTGGGTAGTAAGAGTGGGGAAAGAATGATGTGGACTAAAACAAGATGTATAGAAAAAACTACATCCACAAAAGCATGAAGTTTGAAAATGTCTACTGTTAGTTACCGTTATATCAGCATGCTAGATTGCTGGCTTCTAATTTGAGGTCTTATAAATAAATAAAAAAGTAAATTTTTGTTAACTGCCTAAAATTAGCTTAAACAAGAGCTAAGCATGGATTTGAATATTTTCCTACAGAAGTGTTATAACATTAGTACATGGGCTGATTTTGAATTCTGTTGATTGCTTTCAGGGTATCTAGTTGGTTCCAGTTCGAATACTAACATGCAGAAATGATACTTCTTAAAGTCTTTATCATTTTAACATGATTTAACATGTCATTTTCAAAACTACCTTTTATTTAATTCATGAAACAGAATTAAAACTGTGTTAAAAAACTATTAACGCAAAAGAGATTTTAAAGCATATAATTAGCTAAAATTTTGAGTATATTATTTAATGTAGGAGGGTTAGTGAATATAGAATTTAAAAAAAGCTATAAAAAAATTCATAGGTTAGTCTGAACAATGGAAGATTTCTCCCAGCCTAAGCATTACTATCACCTTCCCACTAATCGATAAAGTATTTTATATAGTATAAAATTAAAATTTCTTTATTGCAGAGGCGTCTTCTTTGCCTTAGATTTTCTTTGCCTGGATTTCTTTGCCTTAAAGAACAACTTACACACTAAACCTTTTCTGCTTTTAGCTGTTTTAAATCTGACTGGGAGAACTGCAAAAGATATATACTGGGTAAAAACCAAACACAGCAACATATCTTAAATTCTCAGGGCCTCAGTTTCCTCAATATATAAAGAAAATGTTTGGACTGGATGATCTCTAAGGTCCCTTTCAGTTTTATGATTCTGTAGAGGAAGAAATCAGGCTGAACAGAGTGCCATACAGCCAAAGCAAAAAAACACTTGATCTTAGCCAAAATGCTGAGAAGCGATCCAAAGCAAAAAAACAAAGACAAAAAAGAAAAAAAAAACACGAAATGGAAATAAGTACTGAAAAACTGAAAAAGCACAAAGAGAAAGATAAGAGTTAAGGGAAGTAAGACTTGAAGCAACAAACAACACTTAAGCAGCGGTCAAATGGGGAACTGAAACAACTAATAAAAAGAGGTTGTAAGTTTAAGAAAACAGTGAAGACTAACATTTACTGAGCCTTATTACATACCAGTATTGTTTTCATTACAAATGTATTATTCAGTGCTTGTAATTCTTATGCACAAAACAGATGGGATACTAAGAAAGAAGTTCTCAATGTTTTTAATCTTATTTAGCAGGTATGTGAATCAACTAGGGATAAATGCAGCTCTGATTTAGCAGGTCTGGATGAGATCTGAGATTCTACCTTTTTAACAAACTCCCAGATGTTACTGACACAGCTGTTCAGGGAACACATTTTGATTAGCAAAATGTAACTGAAAATGGAGAAAGCAAAATCTAAAATAAGACATTATTAAAAAAACAAAAACAAAACAAGATTATTTGAGAAGAATTCATTATATATATATATATTTATTTTTTTTGAGGCTAGGTCTTGCTATTTTTCCTCCTTGCCCGGGGTACCACGAACTCAAGCAATCCCCAGCCTCAGCTTCCCAGGTAGCTGGGATTACAGGCACGCACCACCACGCCCAGCTACTTTTTTTGGAACTAGGTCTTGCTGTGGGCCCCAGGCGGGACTCGAACTGCAATCCCTAGCCCCGGCTGCTTCTTGGGCTGAAGCTTTACAGGCACGAGCCATCGTGCCCCAGTAGGTCTTGCTATTTTTAATCGTGGAACTGCAGGCTCATGTTGCCAGGGGTACCACGGACTCAAGCAATCCCCAGCCCCAGCTTCCCAGGTAGCTGGGATTACAGGCACACGCCACCATGCCCAGCTATTTTTTTGGGACAAGGTCTTGCTATGTCACCCCGGGTGGGTCTGGAACTGCGATCCCCAGTCCCAGCCACTTTCCATAGGCTGGCGCTTAAAGGTACATGCCACCATAACCAGCTGGAATTCATTATATTTGAAGTAAACTGGTAGCCCATGTGTTTTCTTGTTTTAAAACACAGACATTGAAAATGTAGTATGAGCATTTAATGAGTACTAGCAAACCAAAATCACTCTTAGACAGGACTCTTAAATTGCTGATCTTTAACACTTCTCAGGGTAAATGTCAAAGTTCTATATACTTTCTTTTGCTATTTCATTTTGAAGTTAACTAATACTTACTTTTAAATATATACATATACTACAAGCACCTATAGCTATTTTTTTTTTTTTTTTTTTTTTTTGAGACTAGGTCTTGCTATTTTTGCCTGTGGAACCGCAGGCGCTCGTTGCCTGGGGTACCACAGACTCAAGCAATCCCCAGCCTTAGTTTCCCAGGTAGCTGGGATGACAGGCGCGCGCCACCACACCCAGTTGTTTTTTTGGAACTAGATCTCGCTACGGGCCCCAGGCGGGACTCAAACCGCGATCCCTAGCCCCGGTCGCTTGATAGGCTGAAGCTTACAAGCACAAGCCACCGTGCCTGGCCTACCTATAGCTATTTAATAATTCAAACTTAAATAACTTCATTTGCTGAGCATGGTGGCATGCGCCTGTAATCCCAGCCACCTGGGAGGCTGAGGCTAGAAATCACTTGAGTCCGTGGGTCTGGGACTACCCCGGGCAAGAGAGCAAGACCTAGTCTTTTTTTTTTTTTTAAGACTAGGTCTTGTTATTTTTGCCCATGGAACCGCAGGCTCTCGTTGCCCGGGGTACCACAGACTCAAGCAATCCCCAGCCTCAGCCTCCCAGGTAGCTGGGATTACAGGCGTGCGCCACCACACCCAGCTACTTTTTTTGGGAACTAGGTCTCGCTACGAGCCCCAGGCGGGACTTGAACCACGATCCCTAGCCCCGGCCGCTTCATAGGCTGAAGCTTACAAGCACGAGCCACCGAGCCCGGCCAAGACCTAGTCTTAAAAAAAAAAAAAAAAAAAAAAAAAAAAAAAAAAAAAAAAAAAAAAAAAAAAAGCAAAAACAAACAACAACAACAAAAAAACTTCATTTATTATTGTAAGAGACACATGTACTTTCCATCTTGGAAAATCCAAAATAACGATTTAGTAGGTTGCTCCCTATACAGTTAAATGATAAAATAGAATGGCTGTAGAACATTTCAAAAGAAAACAGTAGGAAATTATTTAAAATTACATACTTTGAGCAGTTTGAACAAGTTCTCTTGGAAAGAGCTGGTAAACTGGCAGAGGAAATGTGTTCAGAGATGCACAGTGTGGAGCAGAAGAGCTGAGTAGATCCTTTCCTCTGATAAGCAGTTTGCCCTTTCTGGAGAATTTTTTTACAACCAGAACAGGAGACCTGAATAGTTGTGGTTGAAACTGAAGGAAGCATTTTACTCATGCCAGATGATGACAGAGAAGGTTGAATGCCTGTAGTCAACTGTGAAGCTGTAACAAAACAGGAAGAAAAAAAATTAGTGATATACACAAAATTAAGTATGCGTTCTTTTTAGTTACTTCCACTGGATTTGAAACATAAAACAGGCAATGTACTATTCAAAGATATTCTAAAAAGTAGAATAAATGGGCTCTCATATTGGTCAGAATAAATATGATCAACATAAAAAATTCTATTACCACTGTCCGAAAACGTAGTGTTTATTTTCAGTTCATTATCCTGTGTTTTGGGTTGTTGGGCTTGACAATATTCCTAAAAAGAGTTGAATATGAATACAAAGTATTTAAGAAACCAGCCATTCACTAGAGAGTGATAAATTAAGCTTGTCTGTTCAAGTGAATTGTACAAGTGAATCAAACCATGGTACACAGGTAAGTCCTCTCCTTTTTTGGTGTCATTTGGCTAGTAACATCAACAGTAGTCATACTCAATGAGATCTATTTTCCCTACTTAGTCTAATCATTATCTAATTGTTAATTTATGAAGATAACAGTTTCATAGAGACCCTAAAACACAAAAATCTTTGGGTTGAGCTGAATGTTACAAATGACCTTTTCTTATTTTTACAAAGCAAAAGGAAATCTAACTAAAATTGATCTATGTGTTTGAATGTCTATGGGTTCAAGAAGTAAGAGACAGTTTCTAGATGGATACCATTTCCCCAGAGTCACCAATTCAATGGGAGTAATAGCCTTAATTTATTTCATATTATCTCTAAAAAGAATACCAAACATACATTAAAATTCAGTTTTTTTGTTTCACTAGAAATTTCAGCTGACTCATAGACCAACATTTCAAAGAAATTTGGCTCTACTTACACAACACTCAGAACTTGAATTAGTTTATCCTTAATATATTTAAAAGTTAATATATATATCTAAAAAAGTTAAATAACAGCTAAACATGAAACTAATTTGGATAAAAAAATCGCAAAGAAAAGGGTTCTAAGAATATAAGATGTATAAATTGTGCTATTTAATAGAGACAATAGCATAAAAACATACAACTGATTGTATTGTTTCAAGTTGAGAAAAATGAGACTAAAAATAATTTAGTTAAACCCATAATATCCTAAGCAACCCTTTTATCAATTCAAAATACCAATTTTCAAATAGGGCATTCTTCTCTCAAATCTCTTTACTGCATAGAGGCTTGCATTTATGATACTTAACCCCACATACTTTTATTTTTTGACCAACTGTATTGGAGATAAGATTTAAGATAAGGATTTAAGATTTCAATCAAGCAGTAAGCGTATAATCAAGACTTAGAATATTGTCCTAGAATAAAGAAAATATAGTAAAATATTTACCTGAGTATTGTCTGGTTCCATCTTAATTTCGTATAGATTTCCCAGTTGTGGTGCCACTGCCTTGTCACAATCACTATCTATCAGTGATTCTTTCATTTTAGTATCTGATGCAAAGGAATCATCCAGTTCCAAACTAATAGGTGACTTCTTGGTTGATAGTTTCCATTTTCTTAAATTAAAACGTGAATTACTGAAGAGTCTGATTTAAAAATTTTCCCCTTTTAATTATAGTAATTTAATTGAAAGCCCAAAAGCATCTCTAAGATAGCTCAGTGTCAAGGTCCTTCACAGCTCCACTTCTCTAGTAGGTATCTATCTACTTTCTTCTGGGACTAGTCTTCATTTTTGTTTTTTGTTTTTTTGGTTTTTTTTTTGAGACTAGGTCTTGCTATTTTTGCCTGTGGAACCGCAGGCTCTCGTTGCCTGGGGTACCACAGACTCAAGCAATCCCCAGCCTCAGCTTCCCAGGTAGCTGGGATTTAAGGCGTGCACCACCACACCCAGCTATTTTTTTGGAACTAGGTCTCGCTACGGGCCCCGGCAGGACTCGAACCGCGATCCCTAGCCCCGGCCGCTTCATAGGCTGAAGCTTACAAGCACGAGCCACCGTGCCCGGCCAAGTCTTCATTTTTGTTAACCCAGGCATAAATACAGCAAAAAAAATCACCAAACAAGGTTTTATTTTTAACGTATCAAAGTTAAATCAATCACTAGTACTCACAACCTCGCCCATGTATTGCCGGTCTTTAGAGCAGGTTATCAAGTGCATCTTCAACTCCCTTTACTCTTTTTTTTTTTTGAGATTTAGGTCTCACTATTTTTGCCCATGGAACTGCAGGCTCACGTTGCCCGGGGTACCACGGACTCAAGCAATCCCTGGTCTCAGATTCGCAGGTAGCTGGGATTACAGGCTCGCACCACCACACCCAGCTATTATTTTGAAACTAGGTCTTGCTTGTTGCCCTCCCCCCCTTCTAACCGCGATCCCTGGTTCCAGTCTAGGAGTCCTAGACTGCAGCCTACAGGCATGTGCCACCATGCCCGGCCCCCTTACCCTCCTATTGGTTGCCTTGTTGCCTTGTACAAAAGTTTATATACATTCAAGGATTAAACTTTTAATATAGTTCTTCCCTTTGTGGCTCGAGCGCACTCTCCTCTCCCCTCCCTCCCTCTCCCCCCTCCCCCTCTCTCTGCCCAAGGACAGAATGATTGCTTGAGTTTTTTTTCTTTAACTCAGGTTTACCTTCCATTTTTCTTGTAGTTGCCACTTCCTATTCTAAAATTTGAAACTTGTTGTTCTTATTTTTGTTACCTTAGAATGGTTGCCAAGAGCACAAGTGTCTTGGGTTCCCCATCACTGAAAATGCCCAAGAGAAATACTTTAAAAAAAAAAAAAAAAGTACTATCTTTTAAACTAAATATTACAGAGGATAAGGAATAACTAAAACAAATTTGGATAGGCTCTTACAGTAGTAATTCCAGGTCTATGGTTTTATTTTGAGTTAATACACAAAAGACTGAAGGAATTCTGCTATTTCTTGAACAAACCACTTACCTTCACTCTGATTCTTAACTAATTTTTTACTGAAAGTTCCTATTCCTGTTAGAAAATTAAACAAGACCTAAATAAAGTGTAATGAAAGCTCATATGACCTCTCATATGCTCATCCCGTTTTGAGCATGGAATAGGGAACAGCAAAACAAAATGTATTGGGCATTAACAACTATATATAACCATTAAGTAGATTCCATTCACCTGAAAGTAAATGCGCTCTGCAAGTCTAAATATCGATTTAAAAGAAAGCATCTATGACCCTTTCAGTCATAATATGAACAGTCAAATAAGTTGAGCACGGTGGCACGTGCCAGTAAGTGACAGCCTATGGAGTCACAGCTGGGACTAGGGATCGCAGTTCTGGGGCAACATAGCGAGACCTAGTCCTAAAAAAATACCTGGGCGTGGTGGTGCGCACTTATAATCCCAGCTACCTGGGAAGCTGAGGCTGGGGATTGCGTGAGCCTGTGGGCAAAAATAGTGAGACCTATAGTCTCAAAGAAAGGCAAATAAAGCATCCTGAAAATGTAATCAGTCAAAGGAAAATATATTTCTGAGGGGAGGGAAATGTATTTCTTTAGCTATTTGATAAAGCAAAAAGAGTAAAAGTTATGTATGGACAAAACCCATTACCTTCCCTTTCCACCAAAGTGCATGTTAGAGTAAATTAAGTTCTAGCAACCGCTTAATAGTACCCTACCATCCTTTTAAACTGGCTTAAACCACACATGTAGGAGAGTATTAATAGCCGTAGGATAAATGTGATACATTTTACTGTTATTACTGGTAACGTCAGAGTAATGGAAGGAGCAAACTCTGAGAAGTGAATGATATCCTGAATGAACCTCACCCACTGCACTCCCATCTCCTGACCCAGGCCATCTCAGGCACAATGGAGCACAACTCATGGTATGTCATTAATGGGACATCCTGAGTGAGGGAGCTGCTGGAAACAAGTTGCTCAGAAACCAGGAGGACCTGTATTATATGTTATATGTTATAACAAAAGGCAGACAGGCAGGTTGGGGGCTCTTGTTTCTGCAGTTTGACTTGCCCCTCATACTGCTTGGCATCTAGTTAAGAGCAAGGCAATCAATACTCTGTTCTCCTTTTTGCAGCTCAGCTTGTAAACAGACTAAGAGTGTCTACTTGTGGGTCTTACAGTGTGGTGGACTCCACATCACATACAAATTCTTCTGCTTCCCCTGCAAGTGTTTTGTAAGCAGTAAGTAATTTAGACTAAATAGGTTTATATTATGGAATAGAAAACAAAATGCACATTTAATAGCAAAACACGAGAACATGAAGAATGTGCAAACTATCCAGAGTTACTTTTTTTTTGCACCCCAACCCGAGGAGTTAATTCTTCTTCTTTTTTTTTTTTTGAGACTAGGTCTCACTATTTTTGCCTGTGGAATGGCAAAAAAACGTTGCCCAGGGTACCACAGACTCAAGCAATCCCAGCCTCAGCTTTGCAGGTAGCTGGGATTACAGGTAGATTTAACATTCTTTACATTTCCCCCTATTCAACTATAAAATTAAGAATCTTTACCCCTAGGACACCTTCCAGGACAGAGCAGAGTTTGAAAAAGCCCAGCTTGAGCAGGAGACTGGAATGCTAGGTTGCCCAAGCAGAATTAAAGAGGCACAATAGGGTAGAAAAGAAAACCCAGAGAAACACCCCCCCCTCCAGCCCCATCTGCACACAAGCATTTTCCATTTCCTAAACTGTATATTATGGAGTAAATTATAAAAAAGATCTAGCAGAAAACAGAAGTTGGGAGGCTAAAGAGCAGAAGAGATGATAGCAGTTTCAAAAAGAAGATTATTTGAAATGCATGTTCAGCAAAGAGATTTGGTTAGGACCTGAACTTTTAGTTGAGACTCCAGGGGGTATGCTCTTATACCCCAGGACAAAAGATCACTTCCTAGAAGGGCAGACCAAAATGCACCAGCGTCAGCCCTAACAAGACTTTATAATACTGGGCCGGGCACGGTGGCTCATGCCTGTGTAAGCTTCAGCCTATGAAGCGGCCGGGGCTAGGGATCGAGGTTCGAGTCCCACCTGGGGCCCGTAGCGAGACCTAGTTCCAAAAAAACAGCTGGACGTGGTGGCATGTGCCTGTAATCCCAGCTACCTGGGAAGCTGAGGCTGGGGATTGCTTGAGTCTGTGGTACCCCGGGCAACGAGAGCCTGCCGTTCCATGGGCAAAAACAGCGAGACCTAGTCTCAAAAAAAAAAGACTTTATAATACTGACCTTCTAAAGGAGCTATGTAAGCTGCTAGTTGCCTGTACTATCTGTACACCCAAAGAAATTTAGGAGCTCTGGAGAAAGGGTACCCAGAGTTTCTAAAATCATTCACCCTGATGTCAAGTACACAATACAAATTTATGGGGAAAAACAAGACTGACTTGAAACCAAAGGGAAAAATAAAATATCATTGCACCAGAGATTGTGAAATAGGGCAACCAGAAATTCCAGTCAGGTCAATAATGCAAGAATAACTAAAATTATTGAAACTGAGTAAGAAAAATTGTCATTATTTATGACCTATTATACTACAAATATAGGAGTAAACCTAAAGAAATATGTCAAGACTGCTACGTTAAAAACAAAGCAAAGCAGAAATTAAAGAAGATCAAAATAAATGCTATATCTAGCATACCTATTGATAAACTCAATATTGTTAAAGCACTTTTCTCCAAACTGAGCTACAGATCAAAATTCCAACAGTTTTTCTGGAAGTTGCAAGATAATGCTAATGCTTATAAAAAATGTATACAGAACCCAGACCAGCTAAGACAACCTGAAAATGTTGAAGGAATTCCTATAAACCTAAGGTAGTTATGACAGCATTGCATTGACACAGGCAAAAATAAAATGACAAGTGAAAGTGTCCAGAAGGTATCCAGAAGCAAGTAAACCACAATCCATTACTTGGCTTTTTTTTTGAGACTAGGTCTCACTATTTTTGCCCATGGAACCGCAGGCTCTCGTTGCCCAGGGTACCACAGACTCAAGTGATCCCAGGTAGCTGGTATTACAGGCGCGCGCCACCACGCCCAGCTATATTTTTGGAACTAGGTCTCACTATGGGCCCCAGGCAGGACTCGAACCGCCATCCCTAGGCCCTGCCGCTTCATAGGCTGAAGCTTACAGGCCCGAGCCACCGTGCCCAGCCCTTTTACTTGGCTTTTCAGCTAGGTATTTCTACACTATATTTTGCAAAGATTCTTTTTATTCAGCTGAATTCTGCAAGTTATTGTATTGGTGAACAGGAAGCCCGGAGACTTTTCAAAAAACTCTAAAATGTCCATATTTACTTTGTTAGCAATGGGAGTCACTAAATATGAAGTACTGGGATTAAAGAGATTGTTAGAACATCCCCCCACTTAAAATGTTCTAGCCCAGAACAGTTTAATTGCAACTATGTAAATGCATACAGACCACATAGCACAAATGAGGGAACACTATCAAATAAGTTTTCTAGAAGGTTAAATCTTAGGTTTTACAAAGATGGGAGGTATTTTAGATAAAGGAGCAGCACGTGCCAAAGTACACAAACTTATTTTTCTACAGGAGTGGAGTATAACTGTTGATAAATTGGAAAGCATTAGTGGAAGTTGGAATGGCAGAATCAGGACTATCCCTCAATACTGAAAAATCTTCAACTTAATCTTGCAAATCAGTAGCTTCAGATGTTAAGCAAAACATTTTATGTACAGCTTGGTTTTTAAGTAAAATTGTACTTAACATACACTTAACAGTTAAATACAAAATGTCAAATATTTTGGAGATATTCAAGGCATTTGGATTAGCACAGCAGTTCAGAAAGTAGTTTTTCCTGCCGTCTGGGTGACTAGACAACAGGTTCAACTCCTTGTACCTTTGTCACTGATAAGGAAGGTTATATATAGCTTTGCACTTTTCTTTTTGGTTCCTGACCTGTGTATGTATGTCCACTCACAGAAAATACTAAAAAGCAAATCAACTATTTTAGAAAAAAGCATCTCAAAAGCTCTCGCTTCAACCTAAAGAGTCAAGCCGGCAAAATGTTTAGTCACAGCTAAATGTAAGATAGTGCTTGCTATCAATTTTAAGGGTTTCTAGTCTTAAATATTTATTATGGGATATACAAGCTATGCTTAAATGTTATTAGTGATTCAACTGAGAATACGCCACTTATTTACTTCTAAGCTTTAGGCTCAATTTAAGTCTGTACACTGGGCAAGCTGAAAAAGTTACCGTTTGCAAACACTAATTCACACAAATCAAAACTCTCAATCCTGCGCGTAAAACAAACTACTGAAAGTGATTAAGGTAATCTAATCTCAGTTTCAAGTCCGAATCCATCAAACTGTTAGGGTGAATTTCTAATCTTTTAGGTGGGATCTTGTGTACAAACCTATCTGCAAAAATTCCATTAAAAAAAAAAAGTTATAGCCGGGCACGGTGGCTCGTGCCTGTAAGCTGGCTGAAGCGGCCGGGGCTAGGGACCGCGGTTCGAGTCCCGCCTGGGGCCCGTAGCGAGACCTAGTTCCAAAAAAAATAGCTGGGCGTGGTGGCGCGCGCCTGTCATCCCAGCTACCTGGGAAGCTGAGGCTGGGGATTGCTTGAGTCTGTGGTGCCCCGGGCTACGAGGGCCTGCGGTTCCACAGGCAAAAATAGCGAGACCTAGCCTCAAAAAAAAAAAAAAAAAATTATGAGGAAAAACGTCGCTTAAGGAAGGCGCGCCACAGGTACTAGCAGATGAGTATTTGAGGAACGCAAGCCGCGTCGAAACCGAAGCCCACTTACGACGCTGGCGCAGAAAGTGGCAAGAAACACTCGAAAGAGGGGAAACCAGTCACGCCCCGACGAGGTTAAAGGGGGCGACAAACAATCCAGGGGCCTGACCCGAGTTCCCGACCCCCACATGGCAGCACCCGCACGCGGTGCCCGGTCTTTAGAACCCGGGCCCGACCGACGCTTCTTCCTCCCTAGACAAGCGAAAACTATCCGCCCTCTCTGCCGAGACACCAGTGAAGAGACCGAAATCGCGCCGCTAACCGAGGCTTACTAATTTCTCTCACAGAGACAAGCCGAGCAACACTTCCCACAGGAACTTCGACGCTACACGGACCCGCAGGCCCCGCCCCTTTCCCGGCGTGCTGTGCGCCTGAGCATGCGCAGCGTAACTGGTTGGCTGGGTATTACCAACTTTGGGATGAGTGACTTTTGAAAGGGGTGGGTGAGACAGGGGCGGGGTCGGCGGAGGGCCCCTCGGGCTAACATTTGAGGCTAATCAACAAGATAACCAAATTTGAACCCATACAGGATAGGGCAGTTAGATCTCCTAATTGGAGAGATGGCTTTATTGTCAATTTCTGTGAATTCCGATTTTTTTTTTGTCCTTTAAGTAGGGATAATTACTCTATAAAGGTACTTTGTAGACTCATAAAGACAAGAAAGGCAGTATTAGTAAAATGCCTGGTACACAGTAAATCCTTAATAAAAGGTATTATCTCGCAGAGATGAAGGAGTCAGGTTTCTTTCATTTTTGCGAACTCTTAGTATATTAAAGTTAAAATAATCCCCAAATGATGGCAAAATTAATGATTTTTAAAAATGGTATTTAACAGACTATGCTTTTTAACATCTGATAAACAGTAGAGTCAAATAGTAGTGCTATTCTTTTTTTTTTTTTGAGACTAGGTCTCACTATTTTTGCCCGTGGAACCGCAGGCTCTCATTGCCCTGAGTACCACGGACTCAAGCAATCCCCAGCCTCAGCTTCCCAGGTAGCTGGGATTACAGGCGCGTGCCACCACGCCCAGCTATCTTTTTGGAAGTAGGTCTCACTACGGGCCCCAGGCGGGACTCAAACCGTGATCCCTAGCCCCGGCCGCTTCACAGGCTGAAGCTTACAGGCATGAGCCACGGTGCCTGTCCTAGTAGTGCTATTCTTAAAGCCACGGGATTATAAAAGATATAGATAGATGATAGATATAATGATGAACTTAATGCAAGCCAGTCTTTGAGATATCAGAAGTTTAAATATGAGGCCATTTGTAAATATGTTAGATCAAAAAGTCCCTAAATAATTTATGCAATTAACCTCAAATTCAGAACTTTTGGTGATTTTGAACAATGTAATTGAAGTAAATTTCTCCAACTTTTATTCTTTCTTCTGTATAGTAGTATAATTAGATATTTCACTTCACTATTTGTTCTCTGATCCCTTCTCCCCTTGCCATCTTTTGGCTAAATTGACCTTTTTTAAGTATTCTATTTTTTTTTTTTTTTTTTGAGACTAGGTCTTGCTATTTTCCCCGGGGAACCGTAGGCTCACGTTGTCGAGGGTACCACGGACTCAAGCGACCCCCAACCTCAGCTTCCCAGGTAGCTGGAATTACAGGTGTATGCCAACCAGGCCCATCTATTTTTTGGGACGAGGTCTCACTATGTTGCCTCAGGGGGTCTCAAACTCGGGACTCAAGCAATTCCTAGTTCAGGTCTCACTCTTAGGCTGGTATTCTATCTATTATGTTTATGATCATGATCTCTTTGTATGGCTTTTTTTAGAGGCTGCTCTAAGGATTATAATATACATAAATAACTCCCCATAGGCTGCTTTGACTCTATCTGACTAACCATGTCGAGTGAAATCTAGAAACTTTATTGCAATAATTTCTCCCCACTCTTTGTTATGTTGTCTTATGTATTAGAATTGAAAACCCTACCAGACAGTGTTATAATTTTTGCTGTCATTTCTTTATTTTTAAAGGAACTTAAGAGGAGAATAATCCATTCTTGATGTTTCAGGTTTTCTTCAGGTATTATTTCCCTTGTATCTGAAGAACTTTTCCTTAGCAATTATTTTATTGCAGGTCTGTTGGCAACAAATTCTCTTTTTAATTTCCCTCTTTTAATAACATCTTTATTTTGTCTCCATTCCTGAAGGACATTTTCACTGGATATGGAAATGAATTTCTCCACTCCAGTGTGTGCAATTTGATACCTGTCTCCTAATAATGGGATAAAGGAGAATAAATTCTTCCTGATATGGCTAGTAGATTAGCACGTGACCTAAATGTGGTCAATCCAATAACCATTCTCAGAACTCTGAATCTTGTTCAGGTGATTTTGTGACAAACTATAAATATTCACCAAATACCTTTTTCTTATCCTCCTGGAAATGCAAATAGACTACATTTTCTTGTATTTAGGTATAGTTACATGACTTGAGTTCTGAACAATGGAGTATGGACAGAACCTGTGTATTACACCTAGGAACTGACCTGTATAAGGCTTCTAATCTTTTTCTCAACTATTGGGAATGGACAAAACTCTTTGGAGAAAAAAAAGAGGCTAGAATCTCAAGATGGAAGGAATCTGGACCACTGAGATACTCCTGTAGGAGGATTGCACAAGAGTCACTTGACCAATACTCTGATTAGATTGTTATATAAGACAGAAAATTTTCATTGTGCAGAATTTCTGTAATTTGGAGGTTATATTAGCATTGGTTTATCTGATGAAAAGATAATGTTTGGCATAACATTTCTTTTTAGCAATAGCAATGACATGGATCAAGTTATTCATGTTGACAGATATTAGGAAACTGTTGATTCTGTTCCTTGTCTAAACTTTTACTCATAGCATATGATCATTCTGCTAGAATCCTCTATCTTTGGCCAGGCATGGTGGCTCGTGCCTGTAAGCTTCAGCCTATGAAGCGGCCTGGGCTAGGGATCGCGGTTCGAGTCCCGCCTGGGGCCGTAGCAAGACTTAGTTCCAAACAATAGCTGGGCGTGGGGGCTTGCGCCTGTAATCCCAGCTACCTGGGAAGCTAAGGCTGGGAATTGCCTGAGTCTGTAGTACCCTGGGCACGAGAGCCTGCGGTTCCACGGGCAAATATAGCAAGACCTAGTCTCAAAGCTTGAACTCAGAGAAATTTCTTGACCAACACTGGCAGGAGACAAGACCCCCAAAGCCCGACACCAGACCCATAAGGAAAAGCAACAAAGCAAAGGGGAGGGGATTGGACTGGAGAGGAAGGCCTGCAGCAAGAAAACATGGACAGATCACAAACGAATATAACCTGGCCACCCAACACAATCTTAAGACTGAAAATCTAACAGCAAGGGGCGCCG